>WAAG01075476.1:80731-95731 GCA_013390105.1 Tichodroma muraria | reverse complement strand
TTCCCTCCCCTGCACACACCCAGCACATCACCTACGGACTGAACCTCGGGGCAGTAAGCAGGGAAACATCCTCAATCCAACATCACAACCAACCCCTTCATCCAGGCTCCTCACCCCACTGCTGGGTGAAGTACCAGGGAGAATCCACTGTGCTGGAAGAGTGAGGGGAAGGAGCTCTCTGTGCCCTCCCACAAATCATCACCTTCTCATTTTCCCTGATCTGGAGCAAGTGCTGGTAACAGAAACTAATCTTTCCACCTCAAGGGAAAGATTCATAAAGGACTCAGGAAGGACTGCTCAAGCTCAGTAGGTCTCAAAGAAAACTAATTGCTCCATCTGGGAAATTCTTCTGCTGTCCTCCTGCTCTTTGCCACCAACTCATCTGACTTTTGCTAGATCCCACCATGCCTCCTACAGTTGATCTGCTCCAAACTCAAAATGCAGTCCCAGCCTGTCCCAGAAGCAGTGGAAAGGAGGCACCACCTTCCCTGAGGTGCTGTGTGGGCTCTCAACCCTCCTCTCCACCAGCAGAGTTATCCCAAACCTCTCCTGTGCTGAGTGGTCCCAGGGCAGTGCAGCCTGGCCTCCAGCTGTGGATCAAACCATGGCCAGATGTGCTTCAGCAGAGAGAGGTCGTGTGGCTGCTTCCCACCCTATCACTGGGAACACCCAGGTTTCACGGGCCTTTCCCCAAAATCCACATCCCAGACAAGACAAAAACACTGTGGTTCATCAAACTACAGTGACCCTCTGCAGATCTCGCTGAGCACCTCCAAGTCCCAGTTGACACAAACTCCCTCAAAAGCTTTCTCTGTGCTACGGGGAGCACAGCTTATACATGAAATAAAACTGCCAGATCACATGCTGGCTCGCCAGCTGTGTCCTATGTACCTCAGCTCAGCAGCTTGCAGAGGAAAAGAGAAGGAGAGCCAACACCCACACAGACCTCAGCAAACCAGCCAGGTTTGCTGGCGGCCTGAAACCACAGAGACTGCAAACCTGCCTCAGGAATGTGCAAAGAGAGAGAAGCCATGTCAGTCGGGCACATCCTTCCCTCATCCATAAAACAGCCTCTCCATCCTCTGCCCCTTGGCAGGAAGCAGCCAGAGATGCAGCTCCCACTCCTGCCCAGCTCCAGAGCCATGGGAGCAGAGCCAGTCCCAGCCCTGCTCTACATCCACAGCCCTGTGGGCACTGAGGCTCAGCACTGCTCACCTCACCCCTGCTGCAGTTCTGTGCCCGAGCCTGGTCACAGCAATTCCATTCCTCAGCCTTTGGCATAGATAGCTTCTTTACCTCTGGGGGTTTTGGACTTGTAAATGATTCCTGTGGTTTGTTTTTTGCTAGCAGCACGTGCAGTACAGGCTGCTAATCCACTGGTCTGCAATAAACACCAGCCTCACACAGACAGGTCACTGACCTTGAAGAATTTGTCTATTTTGCTAAGGTTGATTCTCTTCTTGGCATCCAACTTGTAAATGTTGCTGACATTCCCATCCATGAGATACAGGCCAAACCCCATCACCTGGAAAAGATGGAGAGGCAAGGTTTTGTCAGCATGAAGTCAGCAGCACAAGTCAAAGACAGTTTTCCATCACTCAGCATGAGGAAAGACCATTTCAGGTTCCTGTTACCACCTGACCCTCATGAGGAAATGTTTAAAATGTGCCTGTATCTGCCAGGATACACATGACAGGCAGAGGACACACGATGGACTGCTTCTGTTGTCTGTGCAAAAACACAGGATGCTTCCCTTGGTTATTTGTTCCTCCCCTCTCCACATAACAACAACCCAAAAGTTTTCTCCACCCGAAGGCAAAAGTTCACTCCTGAAGAAGAATTTAAAATAATCTCCTCGACTGATTTTCCTCCCCCCATTAATACAGTACAAACCATTACAGAGAGTTTGACACATTACCCTTCAGAAAACCTGAGCTGACTCACACCATTGTAATGAACTAGTACTAGTGACTGGTATCACTAGTGATGGAGAATCATTGTAATGAACATGGTACTAGTGACTGCAATCATTGCCAATAAATGACTGACAGCAAGGACAAATACACCAAACAAAGAGATACTTAGGCATGTTTATCTTGAGGACTCTTTACAGCCAGAAAAACAAACCTGGGACCATCTGCCTTCTGCAGGGAATTATTGCTGGGAAGGGCATCAAGAGGAAAATTCTGGGTTACAAAGTTGGTGGTGATTTTACAATATCTTCTGCAGTATCACAGGTCAAGCCCATGATCCTGCACTTCCAAGCATGACAGAAAAACCCCTTCCAGCCTTGGAGGATGTAGGGGACCCACCAGTGCTCTCACCCACCATGTGCTTAGTACCAGGCAGGCAGAGCTGCTGGCAGCATTGGGAAGAATTGTGGGGAAAACAGAGAGATGGAGATGGGGAAGAGAAGAAGAAAGGGAGAGGGGAAGGAAGGTTTTTATGTCGGAATAAAGGAAAAGGCCATTAAGGACAGCAGAGGATTGATGGGAGAAAGTCCAAGCTAGGGCAGGAACAGAGGCAGCTCATGGCACTGCCCTGCAGAGCTGCCACTTCAGAGCACTGGGGTGGCACATCCCCAACTCAGGGCCGTGTCCAGCCTGTTCAGCTACAAAAAGAAGTGAGTGGGAGGACTGAGGTACCACAGCAGAGGACACAAAGCACCAGGGATCAGAAAGGGAACAGGATGTTAAGCAGCTTTGCTGCTGCCTGCAGAGCACTCACAGCAACTTGTGTGAGCAGGGGACACTGTCTCTGCAGAGAAGGCATGCATGTCAGCCCAAAGGAGCAAAAAACCCAAGAAACTGAAGAGAGATGTTGTCCTAGGAGTGAATTCCATTTTACTAAAACAACAGTGAAACTATGCAAGCACCCAGCCCCACAAACATGGCCCAACCTCACCTTTAAGAGCATGTGCTTCTCACTGGGGGTGAGATACATCTTATTTTCATAGTAATCCACACAGATGTTGACAATATCAGCCAGCAACTCCTCATAGCCAGGGATAACCTCTAGCTGTTGGTGCAGACACTGAAACACAACAGAAGCCACATTATCCACATGGGCAGAGGAACAGCAGAAACCAGTCAGGAAACATTTCAAGAATTAAGAGTAGAACAGTAAGAGGTTCCTTCAAACCTCATTTGTGTGCTTTTCTGAAGTTTACCAACAGATGACTGAGCTCATGGCACCACCTGGAAAGAACAGCCTTCCCCTGCAGGACAACTCTTCTTCAGACTGATCACAACACCCAAACATCCAACAATGAGATGTAAAGCAGGGTGACTCTGAGAAAACTGTCTGACTCCTGTCTCTGCACAATATTTTAACTAGTTAGAACCAATGGAGCCTGTGAAGTGTGGAAGGCCATGGGGGCTGAGCTGCAGTCCCCATGCAGCTGCAGGGGATGGAGTTCTGGCAGAACCTTCACCTCCCAGAGCTCTTCTTACATCTTTTAGACCTTCATCTTTGCCTTGACACAGAGACCTTCAAAGCCCCAGGACGGGACATGAGGAGACATTGCTAGAATTACACAGCCTGACCAAAAGACCACCAGAGTCAGTGGCACAGACCAAAGAGCTGCTGCCACAGCCTGGTCTGAAGCGCTGTCAGCCTCAGCAAGATCACTGCTTCTCTCTGCTCAGGAAAGCTTCAGTGGCTCAGAGAAAAGGGACCTGCCTGAGTGATGCGGTTGTGGTTTGCCAGGAACATGGAGAGGTTCTGGGACTCCTGGATGGACTGGGGGTCTGCCATCTTCCGCAGGAACTGGGCAGCTCTGGAAGGGACAAATCCAGCGTCACCAAGGGTCACTCAGCCAGTGTGAGACTGTCACCACCCACCTTCCCTGTCTGACCTGCAGCAATGCTGCAGCCTCAGATCCCCCTGCATCACAGCTCTATTCACCAAGAGGGAATTGAAACACAACAGGCTCAGAGATTTGCCTAAATTCGCAAAGAGAGCCTGGGACACCACAGAAACTCCATCTCCAGCCCTAATGTCCTCCTGCCCTCACTGCTGGTCAGACCAGGCACTCCCTTGCCGACCAGGCACAGTCCTGTCCCCATTCCCGCCACGTCGTCCCCTCTCACCTCTTGTAAGCAGAATGATCATTTTTGACGCTGCACTTCATGTTCTTCAGCTCATCCAGGACAGCAAACATGTTGATGAACTTGCCCAGAGTGAGGAGATAGGCCTCAGACACGAAGTCCTTCCTCCTCTCAGCGTGGCACAGGCGCTTCACCTCGCTGCAGAACCGCTCGATGGCCTTGCGCTGCGGGGCAGGGCACAGGCTCATGCACCACCATGGGAACCCTCTCCACCCACCACCAGCTCCTTCAAAAAAAGCTTTTTTTGGCTGGGGTGGAGGCTCCAATGTTCCTCTCTGCTGTTCCCATGCAATGAAGCATTATCACAAACCACTGCTGACAAACACGCTCAGTGCTTGAGGGGAGAAAGGGGCTTGAACACTCCAGCTGCACCTGCCCCAAGAGCGGGGTGTTCTTCAAAATCAGGCTTCATTTTTTAGGTGGGACATAAAGACCTCACAGGATATAAAACCTAAGAATGATTGTGAAGCTCAGCTGCAGCCCGTTGTAACACAGGTGGTGATGGGGAGCCCACAGCAGCTCTGTGACTGCCACATGGCAATGGAGAATCAGCTTTCATATCAGCCAACACCCTGGAAAAACAGGAGCCCGTGACACCCTTAGCTCCAAACAATGGGGGCTCTGGGTCTCCATGAACTTGAATGGCTGAGGAGTGCTCTTTCCCAATCTGTATAGAGGGTTTTGGGGCTGAGCAAGGGACACACAGATTTTCTTTCACACAGGTTTCTGCTCAGGTGATGCAAGGAAGAGACTTACTGGGGGCTGTCCTGGCAGGCAAGGACAGCACAGCCCTGCTTAAGGATGTTAACACCAAAGTAAATAGATTACTTTTGCCTCTCTCCTTGACCACTTACCTGAAAATACATGAACTTCATAAGCTTGGTGACTTCTGGCTCCAAGACTTCCACTGTTTTCTCATAAATCTCCACTCGGTTTGGCTGTTCATTACATTTCACCTGCATTGCAAGGGGAACCATCTGTGTCAGCAGCAGCTTCTAAGCCAGCTGTGGGTCACTGTGGCACCATCTTCTCCTTGTTTCACAGGGAGTCCTGTCCCTACCCAAGGGCAACAGAGGGACCGGAGAAGGAACTGGTTCTCAATACAACAGGTGAAAGCAGAAGGGGATATTTCAGAACTGAAATTCTCTCCATGCATTCTAAAAAGGCACAATCCTGACTCTGGGGGATAAAAGTCTCCTAATGCATTTGTCTGGCATAGAACACAAGCAACATGGAGTCTGGACTTTCTGTATAATGTGGGAATGTTACATGGGATTAGCATGAAGTCATCTGAGATTTGTGTTGCAAGACACACAAGGCACCAGGTTACAGCCCCGCTAGAGCTTCGCTGGGATTATCCTGGTTCTGGTGAGGATCCATTAAAAATCACTGGGCTTGTCTGTGGCTGACAGCAATGAACTGAGTCACTGTTGCTGGATTCCTGGGAAGCTAAATTTAAGGACTTACTCAGTTGTCATCCATCTCACTTCCAAAACAGTTACTTGGAGTCATTATCAAACTTAAGGGAAAACACCAGCTGCCCAGGCCATCCTGCTGTCCTCCTCTGGTTTTGTTTGCAGCTGTTGCTGCCAGAAGTTTGTGATGGGGCTGACAGCTCTGGTGCACGTTCAGTAACCTGATTCTCAGGGCATGGGGGGACACATCAGCCAGCCTGACATGGGGGACGATGCCAAGGGAGCCTTGCCCTCTCTGTGGTGAGCAATCTAATGTCCCTGCCCTGGTGTTCCACACTGCAGCTAGGCAGTACCACAGAATCAGAGTCTTCTGAGCTGGAAGGGACTCACACAGATCATCAAAGCCCAGCTCCTGGCCTTGCCCAGGACAGCCCTGAAAATCCCACTGTGCATCAATGGCCATGAGGATGCAGTCAGGGTAGGGAGGGGTGGTGCACATTCAGGGGCAGGCTCTGTTCTTCCCCTGTGAGGCCACAGCCTCTGATGTAGCAGGGAGCTGCACCTGACCAAGCAGGGAGACTGGGGGCCGAGCACAGGACCCCCCCGGCCACATCCATGTGCCCCATGGCAAAGCACAGGGCTCACTGCAAGATCAAACCTGGTCAATGTGCAACTGAACCCTCTGCCGCGGCATTCTCTGCTCCTCCATCACACACAGCACTGACAGTAGCCCTGAGGGGAGCACAGGGACCCCACAAGCTGCTCAGAGAGGCACAAATGTCACAGGGAGAACACTAAAACAGATGATTTGTAGTGCTGTCTTGCCATCAGCTTAGCCACAGCCTTCTGCTGGTGTAGCCAGGGGAGGCAACAGCAGCACAGCAGCACATACGAAGAGCCCAATCAACAGCAGAAATCTCCTCATGGCTCGGTCTCAGCATCACCTGCTTTAGTTTGCTTTGCTTTTTCTGTTCTTCTGTCTCCACTCCAAACTAATCCACACTCAAGACAAAACCAAAGAGGTGCTTTGGGAGCACCCTTGCCTGGGAAGGGCTTGAGTACCTGAGGGATGGCTCGTGAGCAGCTCCTCCATGTGTAGAGCATCACGGCGTACTCGTGGCCTTCTTCCAGCATCTCATTCTGAAAGACAGAGGGGTGTTGGTGGCACAGAGCAGGCACTGGGGGCTCAGACGCTGGGGAGAGCGCCGGGGGACTCACCATGCTGGAGTGCACCGTGGCCTGCTCGATGTACCTGGCAATGCCTGTCACAAAGGCGTTCCTGTCTTCAAAGTTTGTGTCAAAATTAGCCTGTGGGCAAAACGGAGAGATGGGGATTAAAACACAGCTGGCTGTTTGCTCATCTGGTACCACCTGACATGGGATGTGTTGGCAAAAAGCAGAATTAATAGAGCTCCTGGGGCATGGGAGGAGCTTGTGAACTATTTGAGGTGCTGCACCTCTAGGTCTGAAGTATTTTCATACATACACACACCCTGAGATGCTTTGGAATCACACATGGTCATCCTGTAGGGAATATGTGTGGAAAAATGGCAGTCAAGACTGACAAATCCTTGTAAAATCAAGCCCAACTTTACTGCAACCACACCAGAGAGAAAAGCTACAGCAATTATTCTAAGGATTTTCCTTGGTAACTCAAAGACAGATGCAGCCTTATTAATTTCTGTTTGTGCCTTGGCTGCTAAGGGAAGACCACATCCTGTCAGGAGGGAAGAGCAAGGGATAAACACAGAGAAAGGGCAGGGAATGAGCTGTCTGGAAAACATAAATAAGAAAGTCAGCCCTCATCCAGGTGCTATTATCAGTGCCACTGTTTCTCTTGAAAGCACAAACAGTTGTTGGGACAAACATACGTTCTGGAAGCTGTGATACAGTTTTGGGTTGGGACAGGGGAGCAAGAAATTGCAGAGGGAGGTGGGGGATGGAAAAGCAGCTCCCATGGCTCTCTGGAGTGTCCTTCACATGCTCTGTGCTTGGTGATTTCCTCTGCCAAGGCTGGCTGATGGTATCTGCTGCAGGGCAGGGCAGACAGAGGTCCCAAGCACCCAGAGCTGCTCCTTGTGATGACAGCAGCACTGCAGTGACCACACTCACCTTAATAACTGATATCCTGATAGGAAAGCTGGGAGCACAGACCTGTGGCCACAGGGCTACTCTTCTTAGTGCCTCGAGGACATCGTGTGTGACCAATGTGACAACAAAAGCTGAGACTGCATGTGCATTTCTGGCTGGCAGAGGAGAGGGCTACACACAGACTGAGTATGATGAGGAAACAGGCTTGGCCAACACCTCCAGACCCAGCTTAGAGGAGCTTTTTAGGCCCAGCTGCGTGCACACACTCATGGCCCTGAAAGGAGGCTCTGCCATAAGACTGGACCCTGAGCCCCTTGTGAGACACAAATAAGCAAAGGCTAAAAATTTATTGAAAGAAGAGATAAGCAAATAATGACATCAAGACTTTTCAGGGAGAGCTGAAACCTGAACAGCCCAGAATGACCTTTGGGTCTGATAACCTGTAGAGACATCAAGGCTCTGGAATGAGCCCGGGGTCTGACCTGCTGAAAGAGATCCTGTAACTCCAGAGCCCTGTGTACAAGGCACAACAGCCACAGTGCTGGAGTGATTGTGCCACGGGTGAGCCAGCAATTCAGAAGTGGCAGGATGGAGAAAGGAACCCCCTATTATATCTAACCCTGGGTGTGTGCTACAGGGCAGGGTGTGGTGGCCAAGCAGCAGAGGCATCCCACTGTGGAAGCAAAAGCAGGAGCCAAGCCGTGCCCTGGGCCCCAGCCAAGCTCTGCTTGGTCAGTGCAGCTGCAGCTAAATCTGAGTTGTTCAGGGCAGAGAAGTGTTTCTAGCAGCTGCCCTCTCTTGCATGCCAGGAGCTCCAGCTGTGTTAGAGGCACAGGCCAGCCAAAGTGAGGCAGGACTTTGAGCCTGCCCCGCTCAGTTCGATGCACGCACGATCATGAGAAGGAAGCACAGAAATATGTGCACAAACAAACATCGCTGAGAACTTTCTGCTGTTATCACAAATCTTATCTCCTGCTTCCTACCCATTCATGCACTCTGGTCCTCATCTTTGCTCGGCCTTAAAAGTCCCTTTCACCAGTCTCTGGTGCCTTCCTTTCAAAGTCCTTGGGAACAGATTTGTGGCTAGATCTGTTCTGAACACTTCCTTCCACACGCTGAACCCCGGACGTTTTCAGCTGGTTCTCACAGCACCGTGTGCCCCTGAGCTTTGCATGAGCCACTGCAACAACCCTCCCTACCCTGTGCCTCGGGGAGCTGAAGTACCTGGTACATGATGGAGGAGGGAGGAGGTTCGATGCATGGCTGCTGGTCTGGCAGGGGCAGCTCCTCCAGCAGGTCCACGTTGGACAAGGCATCCTCGAGCGTGACGTGAGTCGTCATGGCTGCGCGTGTTCAGCTCCCCTGCTAAACCCAGAGCAGAAGAGAGGGTGATAGACAGACAAGACAGCCAGCCAGCAGGCAGGAGACTGAGTAGGAAAGGACAAAAGCAGAGCCATGACTAGCTGGCATTGCAGGGGACAAAATCCCAATTTGCCTATTTTCCCTTTTCTCATGCATTAAACCTACATCTCTACGCACCTCTCTCCTTCTGCGATTCAACAACAGAGCAGGAATGCAGAATAAGAGAAACACAACTACCCACTCAGTCACTTCTCTCTGAACTGTATGCAAAACTCCCTCAGACAGAACAGCTGGGTGCTGCAGTGCAGCTTTAGCAGCCCCGGGTGAAAGCGTGTACTCCGAAATGCAAAGTGGTGCTATCAAGAATATCTCTTGAAGCAGCTTGATTAGAGAAGTATGACGGATGCTGACACTCACATGCTCTCCTTCTCACACACATAAACAGCCCTGGAAACTAAACAACCAACTGCATTAATTCCCAGAGGTGAGCTGGAAAGGCTCGAGTGCTGTGCAGGCAAAGCTGTGGCACTGCAAGCAGCAAAAAAAGAAGCTGCTGTTAAATTTCCCTACTTTTACCACTGACGTGGCATCCCCTGCCCAGTCCCAGCCTGCACTGGAGCTGCCAACAGCGCCAGTTGCAAAAATGAAAATAAATACACAAAATAAAATCAAAGGGAAACATCTCTGAAAGTTCCCTGGTGCTTACCCCAGGCAGGTGCCCAGTGGGGACCACAGAACCAATCTGTGTGTCCCCATCTCCCCTGCCACTCACCTTGGCTGTGAGTGCTCAGGTACGGGACACGGTGCTGTCACCCAGGCTGAGCCCTTGTGTAACCACAGCCACAGGGCTTCCCCAGTTAATGCCTAATCCTGTGAATAGCTGCGGCCGACCTACAGCCTGTGTCGCCCAGAAAAACACTCTGCTGCACTTGGACATTTGCAGAGAGAGAACTCTTTAAATATTGACACCTCATTCAATTAGCAAATCACACCCCCTCCAGTGCTTCTTGCCTCACTCAGAGCCTGTCTAGTTTGAAATGTGAGCCTTTGAGTTTCGTTGCTCTGATCTGCAGGACAGTAGAGCTCTCTAAATCAAAGTTCCCATCGAGATACTCACACATTTCAATAAAACACCCTGCAAGCCAGCTAAGCTCTTTGCCTGCCTCATTACAGAGCATGTTTTCAAATCCTTTAATCATCTCTTTGGCTTTTCTCTAAGCTTTTGCAACTTTTTTTGCCAGACACGGTAGCAGGCAGGACACAGGGCTCCAGCAGTGTCTGCACAAGCACCAAATACAATAGCAGCAGAACATCCCTCGAGTACAACCACAGCAGCTCCTTTGGTCACAACAGCATCTCTCACTGCTTCCAAGAAAATAAGTTTGCTTTTTATTTCCAGCACTGGGAACACAAAGGATAATGGCTTTGGGACATCCATGGATAGACACACAGGCACCCAGGAAGGGCCACAGTTAAGGGGGAGGCACAGTGTGCACTCCTGGGGTGGCTTCACTTGGGTTATTAGAGGGAGGGAGTCTGTAGCTGTGCCTCATCATCGTGGGCTACATGAATTCATATGAGCCTGGCAAAACTCATTCCTGCTCCACAAATGCCTCCCCAAGGCACCAGGCAGCTGAGAAACAGGTTTGGTTGTACCTGCAGCTGAAACATCATTAAATGAGTGCCTGGAAAAAAAAACAAAATCTCAAGCAGCTTTTCCCCTCCACACTCAAATTTCTGTTTCCTTCCTCACCCCTGTCTGGTAAAATGGTTTCCTGTTACAAATTGTAGCAACTGTCAAACCCAGACATTACATTTCTGCAGCTTCCTCCCTGACTGCCTGCTCAGCTCGCCCAGCCCCATAGATGGACACAGAACTGCCCACCAGGCTCCACCACCATCCTCCAGCACCTCAGGACTCGCCACGGGGATCCCAGACCAACACTCCTGGCTACACACTCATGTTTCATTACATACTTCAGGCTTGAAAAGGCAAAACATTCAATTTCATAGCTTTGATGGCTGTGGCTGTTTATTTGGGCTCATTCCCTATTTTTCTCTAAGTCCAATTCTAAGGCCATTCGTGCAAGGTGTTGTTTGTTTGCTGTAATCAAAGGCACTCCCACAACCCTGTGACACCCAAAGAGTTCAGCAACTCAAGGGACAAAATCATTGCTGCTGTTTGGACCAACCCCAGGAGAAAGAATACCAAATCCAGATCAGGGTCCTGCTGTGCCAGGCAGTGCACACACCTGGGAGGCTGAGCCAGTACCTACCCTAAAATCTTGCAGTCAAACAGGCAGAGAGGAAGGGTGCAGAAATACATGAAGAGAAAAGAATGCATCAAGTCATTGCAAGTGAGAGGTGCTACCAGCCACCAGCCCACCCCACGCTTTGCCACGGCGGAGCAGTGCAAGGATCCAGATGCAGCTGGAAAAACTACAGACTTCGAGGGTTTAACTCATGAGTTTTTATAGGGACTTCCAGTTTCCACTCCACCCTTTCTTAAGACCAACCGGGAACCCAACAGCAGCTACAGGGAACAGCGTGGTCGGCCAGGACTTCCCCTGGGCCTCGTGTCCGTAGCCACAGGCAGCAGCCTCACAGACAGAGAGTGTGACAGAGGGGCCACTGGTCCAGGGCCAGCAGGCCTGGATCATCACCCGAGATCAGCCAGAGATGGGCTGGTGAAGCCCTACTTCCCCAAACCTGTGCTGCCCTCCCTCACCTTCCCACAAAACAGGTTCTAATAGGACAGTGCTGGGGCTGTCCTGTAAATCCAGCTCCATCCCCTCCGTAAATCCAGAGACAAGGGGAGCAGCTGTGAGGTAATCTGGCAGCGGCCAAGCGGCTCCAGCTCAGGGAATTCAGGGATCCCTGGGGACACTCATCCAAAAGCCTTAACTGCCATCCACCACCTGGGCTTTGGGGTGGGGTGGCTGTGCTGGGAAGAGGAGACTCAGCCCGCGGTGGTGGTCTGGTGACAGTGCTTGGGAGCAGCACAGCAGCGTGCCCAGAACGGGGCTTTTCTCTGTCCTAGCATCAGCACAGTGGGCGAGGCTTTCCCTTGCACACTCACAGCACATCCTGCCTCTCTGGACTCACAGGCTGCCAGCAGCCACCTCCAAAACCCGCCCCTGGTCAGGGAAGCCAGAGTTCCTCCGGTCCTACGTGTTTTGGCCAAACTGAGGGTGAGCCTGGCAGAAACCAACCCCACCCCAGTGAAACCCGAGGCAGGGATGCTGCACTGGGCTGCTTATCCCTTCTGCCCTTGAGCATGGGTGCTAATGGGTGCAGGGCTGCCCACACTTTCTGCTCATTTGCTGCAGAAACTTCCCGTCCCCTTCCCACACCTCAGTTGCAAACCCTCTGGCCATCCCCACACCTTCTAAAGCCAAAGGATCACACAGAGGACCTGGGGCTTCAGATGCTGCAGGGAGCCAGCCAGTCAGGGACCATGCACAGGGCATGGCCCCACCACCCCGTGATGGAAAGGAAGAGTTCCTGACACAGGGACTGTTGTGGCAGCAGCCTGGGAACCAGATTTCACAGACAGCACAGGAAGGCTCCGAGGAGTGAGGATGGACATCCCAGATGCCTGAACTTGCAGAGCATATCCTGCTTGCCCCACCGAAATGCTTGCCCAGAATTGCTGGTGCAGTATCATCCTCTTTGAAGGGAGAAGCACAAAGGTGACTTTACTGTTCCCAAGCAGCTTGGGGAAATAAAGACTTTTAAAAGTAGGGCCGTAATGAATATGTTGCGTGCATGTCTGCTCAGCTCCCAAGCTGCACAGCTCAGAGCTCAAGGGAAGTGGCATGGGCTGTTTAGCATTTTCAGCTTGCCTCCTCCTACAGCAAACACTCACACTGGTGCTGTAGTAGGTACCAAGAGCAGGAAAGGAGGCAAGAAAAATGGGAATTGCCCAGACAGAGTCCAAGCCCTGTGAGACTGGGGTGAGGTGAACAGCAAAAAGACTTTTGCTGGGGAGGTGGCAATGTAGAGAAGGAGGACAAACCTGGTCACCTTCTGAAGATCCAAGATTCTTCTCCAACTCTGATTCCCAGCCTCTGGGTAACCTGGGAAAGTCACTGAATTTAGTTTTACCCCTGTGAAAATGATTCTCTCTCTTTCTCCAAAAATAGCACCAAACCAGTGCGCAGGCACTATCCTGGCCCAACAAATACCCAGCAGAACGAAGCGCCAGTTGCATAAAAGCCAAGTTTCTGGTACCCACTGCCTGACAGCAACAGGAAGGTAAAGGATCCTGACCACCAACATATATTTAGTAAAAAATAACTTCACAGTGTAAAACTTTAGTTTGACTCCTGCCTAAAATGCACAGGACTTGTAATTGCAGCCACCAGCACAGTCAGGAGGTTCTTTGCAGAGTGAGTGAGGCTGGCAGAGCTGGGCCTCTGCTCTACACAGACACAGATGTTAATAACCATGAAATTACCCTTCCCATTAAAAAAAAGGAAGCCAAACTGCACGATTCTTGAAGCTGTTTTTTTCTATCTCCATTCTACATTTTTTGCCATCCCATTAGGGCTGAGTTCCAAGCATTTGCACCATCCTTGTCTCTCAGCAACACACTTATTCTGGAATTTATTTCTTCTAGAATAAATAAATAGTATTTATTTCTTTCTGATGCCAAAGAAAGCAGGTCAAGGAAGGAGACAGGTATATGAAACTACATTTCCAACAGAGTTGAGAAATTTAGAGCAAGTTTATAAGCAACCCACTGCTGACAGTTAAAGCACTTCTTGGGAAGCCAAATCATACAGGCCAGCATTGTTAATAGTTGACCAATTATTGATCTTCCAAAACAAATCTTCCCATTTCTCATGCAAAGATGATTACTGTTTGTTAACAAAATTGAATTCAGTGAAAACGAATTCAGTATATTCTGCTTCGCTCCAGAGACACCGGTCAGAAAATGGAAGATTTTCCCCTACTCATTAGGCTTCATTAATAACAATCAACTGTGCAGAGAAAAGGAAAAAAGACTTTTCCTTTGCAGGGAATTAGAACAGAATTATATGTCTGTGACACCAGAACACTGGGCTAGTCACTCTTCTCTGTGACTAACCCCAGACTACTGTCATCATGCAAAACATGAGGGTGATTTTTCTTTCGGTATCTTAGGGCAGGAGGGTGCAGAGGCTTCAGCGACTCAGCCTAATTCTTTGAGACCTTTGTGATCCAAAGCCCCCAGGCAGGAACCCCCCCGTGGGAAGCGGCAGATGGCAAAGGGGGTCACGCTCTGCTGCTGGCAGTGTCCCCTGACAGCACACAAACCCTGCCCCCTGCCCCCTTCTCCAACAGCAGGGAGCGTTGACCGTGTGCTTCTCCTCGTTCTTCCCCGGTCCTTCCAACCCACGGAAATTTCCTGCGGAATCCATCCACTCGCTCCCTCCCCCTCCGCCCGGTGGGATGCGGCGGGCGAGAGGCATTTCCAGCGGCATCGGGGGCAAAGTTGAGCACAAAGGAGCGCTGCCCGGCCCCGCGCACGGGCACCGGCGCCTCGGGCCGGGAGAGGTTCCGCCGGCTGCGACCCACGCCGCAGCCCGAACCTGCGGCCGCCGCTCCAGCCCTTCATTCCCAGCGCTGCCTCTGGCTCCGGCGCTGCCTCCATCCCCCTCATCCCCCTAGAACACCGTATTTCCACGCCGCGGGTGCTCCGGGAGCCGGCCGGAGCCCCAGCCGGGGCCGCCCGTCGCCGCTCCTCCATCATCAGCATCCTCTCCGCGCCCCGTTCCCCGGCACCGCCGCCACCCCGGCTCGGGCTTGCGCTGCCGCGGCGGGGCCTGCAGCGCCCGCGGGCCCGGGGCTCGGCCCCTTCCCCCGTGCTGGGCATGCGGGGCGGGGGAGGACAAGGGGGATTTGCGCTATTTTTTCCCCGGCGCTGTGCGGCGGCTGCGGGCAGGCTGAGCGCCGCAGGTAGCTCGGGGCATTGTGGGATACAACCCTTACAGCCCGCACAGCCCGGCCCGCACAGCCCGGCCCGCCGGGCCCCCGCC
>WAAG01075476.1:50325-80572 GCA_013390105.1 Tichodroma muraria | reverse complement strand
TCCCGGCGGGGGGGGAGGGAAGGCCGCCAGCACGGCCGGGGCACGGAGGGGAAAGAGCAGGGGGCGGCTGCAGCAGCGCCTCGGAAGCTTGATGCTGGCACAGTGGGTTGGGGTCCGTGAGAAAGCGGGACCAGGCTGGGATTCTCCATCTCGCTGCTGCTGGGCTCGCAGGGTCGCGGGTGTTCTGCCCCTCTGCCCCTCGGAGGACTATTGTTAGGCGTCACCTACCATCTTGACGAACGCCCTGGTGTCAGAATACACGCACGTACAGAAAACATACAGAGCGTCGGGTGACTGAGCGTGTTGGGGATCAAAACCTGAAGGCAGCGCCTTTGCTCAGAGCTCCAATCCTCTTCTGAGTCAGCACCGCATCTGAAAGGTCTTCCTTTTGGCATTTTTGGCATCTGGCTTTTTTCCAGGGACAAGTTTCCCATCCTTCTGGTTGTGCTTCTGTTTAAAGCTCTAATACAGCTCTTCAGATGTACTGTGAAATCCAAACTCACAGCTTTCAGAGGGACACTGCCTCATGGTGACTGATACAAACCCTGTATGGAGCTGTCTTGTTTGTTGAAAGACATTGCTGGATACCCAAGGGTTGACAAAAGTCTAGATGCAGGTCTAGATGTGTTTCTGTGGTGGCCCTGGTAGTGTCCCTTTCCTGAGCATGAGCCTATGCCAGAATCAGATTGCTACCTGGCCTTTCCTGGGTTAGAGTGACCCCTCCAATTCCTCAGAGACTGCAGCTGTTTTCCATGAAAGTGTGGGGCTGAGCTTGCTTACTTTGGGTGTCTGTTGGCTCTGCAGGGGAAGCTTGGACACCAGGTTTGCACTGCAGATCTGCTGCTGTAATTTGAATGAGTGCCATGGGCTGATGGCACTGGGGTCTGCAAACTAGAAAAGCAGCAGAACAGTCATGGGAACTAGCTTTGTTTTAAAGGACAGGACCACACCTGAAAAAATGTATCCGTAAATCTCTGGGCATAGAACCTTTCCCTGCACAGCATTTCTTCTTTGGGGGTTGGACTAGGTGACCTTTAAAGGTTGCTTCCAACCCAAACTACTCTATGATTCTGTGATATATACGACTCTATCTCACCCTTGACTAGAACACTTTGTAGCCAACATTCCTCTTTTTACTATTTAATACTTGTCAGAAAAATTCAGTAAGTTAGCATTGTTACTGCAGACACAAAAGATTTAACAGCAAATATCATTCTGAGGCCATGGGTGAAACAAGGTTAGTTCAAGAAAACTGGCAGAAAAGCCTGTGTGGACTTTATTTGCACTGTTTAATCTGGTCCCATTGTCAGCCAGGCTCAGTGTGATGGGAATTCCATGAATGTTATGATACTATTTTAATTTTCTGCTCCACGCTGTCTTAGCTGGTAGAAGGATAGAATGAGCTTCCCTGCATTTGTCCTGCAGATCTCCCTGCAGGCTGGGGACAGAGACAGCGAGGGGCAGCCCCATGCAGCTACAGCAGCAGTGTGTGCATCAGTGTGTGGAGAGGAGAGAGAACATGGTGGTGGGGTGAGCTGAACACAAGAACACACATGAATTTGTGGTGGCTGCCAAGTGAGCTTTAGCAGAGCCATTCACCTGAATCCTGCTGTGCTGACAAGCGTTCAGAGAGGGACAATGCCAAGCATCACATAAAAATGTGTTCACTAAAAAATACTTCAGGTAATTCTAGATTTTTTTTTCAGGCATGATTTTAAGGCAGTTGTGCACTGGAACAACACCCACATCCTCAGGGGGACCGACCCATGCCCAGAAAAGAGCTTTTCATGGCTAATGCTGCCACGCTCCAGTCCCCGATCTCCACTGAGAAGCATCAGCTGCTCTTTCCAGATGAAGTTACTGCTTGACTGCCTTCTGCTAGCAGGGGCTCCAGCCTGGCCGTGCCTGTGGCTGGCCATCTCAGCAGCAGCTTGGGGACACGCTGGGACACAGCTCTGGGCCCTGGCTCCAGCCAGGTGTGCACAGCCGTGCACCCACCCGGGAGAGCCAGTGGGGAAAAGGAGGAGGGACAAGCACAACCTCCCACCCTGGTGAGACACAGCCAGGCAAAGGGGCAGCGGCTTAAACGTTCAGCACGTTGGAAATGCTTTCCAGGGAGGCAGGGAAGGGGTGTTCAGTGAAAAGTGACTTGCTTGGCAGTGGGAAACTGATATTCTCACCTCTGCTTTGTGGGGAATGGATCTGGTCAAACCACATGAAGGGCACCCACCTAAACTAGCCTTAGACACTGCTGTGGTGGGGGAAGACTGTGTTAGAGTGCATTGATATCATGCAGTTATCCCGCTCTGGCACTGCCCTTTTGAGATTCCTGAACTGCACTGTAAAGTATGGGGAAACACCCTCAGGGAGCACTCAGATATTGCCACCCGCAATTTTATGAAGATTCAGAGAATTTAAAGCCACCGTAACGGATATTTAGAAGGTTTATCTAACACCGGTTAAAAATCTTGTGTCTATGTAATAAATTAGTGTATTTGCAGAGATTCTGAATGCTTCCTACCCCCATACACCTAGCACATTGTGTAACCCCAGAACACAACCATAGTTCTGGGGAACAGAGATATTTCAGAAAGCCAGAAGATGCCTGTTTGCATCTTGGTGGAGGGGATTTGGAGGAAGAGCAGACCATATGGTTATAGGTGCATGGTTTTTGCAGTTTTGCTGACATATAGTAAAAGTCACAGTTGGGACTCAGCTATTTTATTGTTTGTAAAAGTCCATATTGTGTGCATAGAAAGACTGCAAAATAAAACTGAACATAAACCATCACAATAATACTTTGTGCAACCCACTCTAGCTAATAAATATTCCACTTACCCGAATATAAATATAACCCCAGAAATGTCACTAGCAGAGCAATATTGCTGCTCCTTATTACAGTGTCCTCATGCTTAGCAAACCCTGGTTCCTTCAAGGATGCTGGGGACAGTGAGCCAGAAGCTGTACTCTGTGAGCCTGTAGACACCCCTGTCACAGTATGGGGAGATGTATAAGGCAGGAACTGATGCCTTGTCCATATCCATATACCTGAAAATACGTTCTGGCTCCTAAAAGCCACCCTAGAATGAGGAGCCTGAAAAATACCAAAAATTTAGCCTCCTTCTATGAAGAAATAGTTTGACACAGGATATGTGAGATCATGGGATTACATTATTTCCTTGTTCCATTTTTGTTGGCAAACATATTTGAACCTGACTTTTGTAATGACAGGAGGTTGCTGCTGAAAGTTTGCACTTCAGAGTTTTTGTAAGCTGCTGTCTTGTAAGGTTTCCTCGTGTCCTCACCTGCCCAAACAGAGAAGCATCAAGAATACATATTGCATATCTGCACATATCATCTGTGAGCCCTCTTGACTTCCCTGGTGATTGTTAATGCTTAGCAGAAAGTCCTGATCTTATTTACAAACCCTGCAGGACACCAACACCCACACATTTGGGTTTGAAGTCAGTTATGTCAAAACAGTGTCTCTGTCATGCAGTGAAACTACAGATTTTAATTGAAATACCAGGAGATGGATTTTGTTTATACCTTCTGCTGTCACCACATAATGTGGAACTCATAGAGGAGGAAGAGCCCAGGCACGCCATTCACACTGGACTTTTTCTTTGGTCAGTGCCTTTGTTCACAGAAGAGATGGAGAAGTCTTTACTTGTGGTGATTCTGTTACTTTTTAAAGTATGAAAAAATTCTTCTCATGATCACTGGTGCAGTGAGCACATACTCTGCATGTTTTCTCCTCCTGGCTCCTTCCTTCCCAATACACCAGTTCAGGAGTAGATTCCTGTTCCTTTCACAGGTAATCAGATCCTGGGACTCTGTCTTGTCCCAGACTAGGAACACATAACACTCTGCATTGCTCAGTTCTCCATACTTTGTTCAAAGAAATTGGGTGAAGGTCACATATTAATCTTCTGATATAGAAAGACTGAAGAAGAAATCAGTATAAACATTCAACTTTGACTTTCCCCTCCAACAATGTCTTCATTTGCATCAGAATCCCATTTTCCCACTCACTGTACAATGCAATTTGAGAGAATTTCAAGACTCTTCAGCGCATACATTTCTTTTTCTGTTCCTCCCTCACAAGCTCTCATGCACACACAGACACCACTTCAGCTTACCAGATATCCAAATCCTGTTCCTATTATGCCACAGTTGCAGGGAAAATCATGCAAAGGGAAAACAAAACCACCTTGAAATACCAGCATCAGAAATGCAGTCACTGAATCCAGCCTACCTCTGTGTCTCCCAGGCTTATTCCTATTCAGAGCTTTCAGGTCCAGCCCACTCTGAGTTAGAGAGCCAGGGAAATCTCTAAACATTCCTCCTCAGTTAAAGAAAGCTTTTTTCTTTATCTCCCTCCAGGGAAGACCTTCATTTGGGAGTTCACAGAAATAGAACAGCAATGTCAGATCCCTTAATTTTGAGGCTGTGTCTTCAGGAGAAACACCCTTGCTGGACTGTGTGGTTCAGAACTCCATGCTCAATAGTCACTTCTGGGTTTAAGATGCAAACCACACTCTTGGCCAAACCAAAGCCTGTGTCTGTCTAGGCTCTGGAAGACGTGAGGATATCTTGTCTGTCTGGAAGTACCAGCCTCTGCCCTCTCCTTCTCCCCAGGCATATGGCAAGTGTTTACGGTGAGAGGATTCCTGTTAATGCTTTGTTGGGGAAAATCCAGCCTTCTTTTTCTCAGGACTCCTTCAGCTGTGCTGAGCACACAGTTCCATGATTACACATCAAACTCAGAGATTTCACTCAACTGAAACAGCAGAAGAGAAAAGGATGGCCGCTCATCTTTCCCCTAAGCAAAGGAGAGAAGAGAGAGGAAGAACATTAACATCAGCTGGAGAGGAATGGCAAGATTAGCAAGGAAAACCTTGGGAAGAAACTGAGTATTAACAAAAATGCAATCTATCCCTATAGAGAAAATGCCAGTGGAAGAACCAACTTCCTTCTGTGCAATGTTTCTTTTCTATTACCAGTGAATTTGGCTTGGTGGACACTAAGTACCTTGTAATGGCTTGGCTGTCATTTTTACCACTGTTAGAACTTAGCCCCACAGATCCACAGCTTTCTTAGCAGGGAAACTGTGGAATTAACTTGAGTTAGGTGCACCACACGGGCTTCTCAGTGAAGTCAAATAAAAGGCAGAGAGCCCAGAGTTTGCTTGCTAGTGCAGATGAAAGCTACAGCGCTTCACCTCCAGGATTTGATCTTGGAATCCTCCTTAAAGCCAAGAGGAAGGGAGTTCTTGTCTTTGGGAAATAGGGCTCTCCAGTACAATACTCACCATCCTCCAGCAGTGGCTCATCACATCATAAATGGCCTTGGAGGCCAGCTTGGGTTTGTAGAGCCGAAATCCCGCGTTGATTTCTTCCACCACTTCTGCATTGGTGCGATTCTCATAGGGGATTTTACCTTCACTGAAGACCTCCCACATCAGCACTCCTAAAGCAACCAAATGGGAAAAAATCACAAAGAGGCAAATAAAATCCTCAGCAGACCCAGGGCCACCTTCCACCTGCTCTTTTCTGCAGCTCAACATTGGTGCCAGTTACTTGGAAAAACATTTTCACTTGGATTCTCGGTAGACAGTTGGAAAACCAGGCCCTAACACAGCTGTACAGTTTGAGGATGCCAGCCAAGCTCTCTGGTGCTCTCTGAAGCATCTCCCTGCTGAGTCTGTGAAGGGCCTGAGCACCCAGCTCCGGCTGTGCTGCTCGTGGCCCACCCCAGGAGTGCACAGCTCCAGCCGCAGCAGAAGCCAGCAAAGGGAAGGGAGGCACAGAATTCACAGGCACAGACTAGCAAAGGTTCTAATCCTGCATTATTTACTGCTGGCCCCAGGGCTGAGTGGCACCCCATTGACTGTGAGCTGTGCACAGCACACTGCCCCATTCACTGCGTGGGCTGGAGAGGGGCCAGGCCCGTGAGTGTGCCAGGTCCGGAGCCCAGGGGACAGCCTTTGTTATGGCTTTGGGGAAAAACACACAGCGGTCCTCTTATCTGTGAGGGTCCAGAAGGGAGACCAAAGAATGGACACAAATTGTAAAACAATGCATTGTGGAGCAGGAAATGAGGTGAGAAGTGTGAGCAGTGAAATAACATTTTCAGATCAGCATAAAGCAAATGGAGTCAGCAGAGCAAATCTGGAAGGGCAGGGGGTTTGAGTGAGGCATCAGTGCCCCAGTACTGACATGCAGAGAGATGGAATGCCTAAATGCTTCTCCTCTCCCTCCTCTCCCTCTCCCTCTCCCTCTCCCCAAAATCTTGTCAGTGACTCTCCAGCTTTTTCTAGGACACTCCTGCTATGGCAGCATGAAACGTAGTTCATTGTTTGGTATTATATAGAGTTGCACATGTATCATACATTAAATTGCCAATATTTGGAGTGTTCTGAAGTATCTAGGTAGTTTGCTTTTCTTTCCTTTCTTTCACTTAAATGATTTAGGCTTGCTTTTCTAAGCCATTATTCAGGCAAAACACCCTTGGAGTCCAGAGGATGCAGTGTAGAGGAGAGTTGTCTTGAGGATGGAGCTCCCTGTTTTTCTCAGCTGGGGCTGATGAATTTTCTCTGGTTTGACAAGAGTTTCTTACCGAATGACCAGACGTCAGATTTGGTGCTATAGTTGCTGTAGGAGAAAACCTCTGGGGCAGACCACTTGACTGGAAACTTGCTACCTGTGGAGCTGGTGTACTGATCATCCAGGACAATCCTGGAAGAGGAGAAGAAGGGGGAATGCTGAGTTACCCCCATCCCGTGACAGCCCCAAGGGACCGTGAGCAGCCTCGGTGCCTTTACCTCGACATCCCAAAGTCAGACACTTTGACCACGTGGGATTCCCCCACCAGGCAGTTCCTGGCAGCCTGCAAGAAAACAAGGTGCAAAGGCATCAGGTCAGAGCTAAAACATGTCACAGCCACTCAGGGGCTTTTATCCTGGAAGAGCAGATAATGAAAAAGGAGCATCAAAGTGACATTGTGCCATACAAAGAGGACAAAACGCTGAGCTTCTCATGCTTTCTGTACATTTTGCAGCATGATCCTCTTGCCAGAAAAGCTGTTCAACTATCACTCTGACTTGCAGGCCCTTGTTGTCCAGAAAGGGTGGAGCAAAACCCTAAAATAGCCACAGCTACTCACAGTCATTACATGCTTAATGAAAATGCAGCAGTGATTGTAAACCCCTCAATTAAAACTATTTTATCATCAATGCATGTTTATACATGACTTGTGCTAGAACAGGTCTTTTTGTCATCTTCACTGATTTTAGACATGTAGAGTGGTCAATACTGAAGAGCAAGAGTCTGCTCTGGAAAAAAAGTCAAATTTTATAGGCTTGTTTCTTCTCTCCCAAAGCCAGTTACGGGGAATAGATTGATCAGTGCTCCAGGGCTTGTATTTTTTTTTCCCCTAAAGTATTTGTGCTGCTTCTGCAGTGAGGGCAGATACAGGATGCCCTATAAACAGACAGGCAGGAGGAGTGTGGAAGCTGAACTTAAGGAAGAAAGCAGAGGAAAAAGCCCCTCTGGAGCAAAGAAAAAGTCCTCATGGGACCAGCATACCAGGTCTCTGTGGATGACAGAGTTTTGTTCCAGATAAGCCATTCCTTCACACACATCCAGGCACATCCCCAGCAGGGTTTCCTTGGAGAAGCTGCCCCGCTGGCTCCTGAGGTAGTCGGACAAACAGCCATTCTCCATGAACTCAAACACCAGGCAGATGGGAGCATCCTCAAAGCACACCCCATAAAGCTGGACTAGCTTGGGGTGAGACAGCTTCCTGTGGGACAGGGAGGGAAGGTGGAAAAGAGGCTGAAACAGGCACAGTGCCTGCTATCCTGGCAGCAAGTGTGTTATATACAGCAATTTATGCCACAGTGATGCACCTAGCTCACTGCAAAGGCCAGTTTTGCAGACGTGTAGACCAAGGACTAAATATCACCCCATTTTAATGATAGTGGTCACCAAAAGATTTTTATGCATGAAAAAACATCCAATCAAACAAAAATAAAATCGATTTCTGTCTGTCTTGTGGGGAGGGAAATGCAAAAAAAAATGCAAAGAAAGTCAATAAAACCGAAGACAAATATATTCAGTTGTGCAAAGCAAAACACTTTACAGGTAAGGCTTGTCAATGAAATTGGTCTTAAGTATTAAGAGATTTTTTTCTGAGATAAACCACTTTGCTCTCCAAAATACACCATCAATAATCCTTGCCTTCCTGAATAGCAGAGATCTGGAAGACCATTTTGGATATTGATAGACTCGGAAGCACAGCAATTCACCCACACTTTGAATTGCCTTCCTTCGTAGCCTCTAGACCTCACCAATCTATTTACTATTAAGATACATAGCAGATAATCCAAGTCTGAATTCCCTACTCATATTCCTGACTTTGGTTCAGTGTTATGAATCCCACAGGCTGTGATTGTCATGGTGGATCTACCACTTACATCAAGACTTTGGCCTCCTCGATGAAATCCTCCTCAGACATTGCTCCTTCACGGATGGTCTTTATGGCTACTTTGGTCTTGCCCAGCAAGTAGCCGAGGTAGACCACCCCAAACTGACCACTGCCAATCTCCTGCACTCGGGTGAGTTCAGAGGCATTAATGACCAATTTTCCTGTTGGTTGCAAAGGAGAAAGAGTAAGGACTGAGCAGTAGAATGCCAAACAAAAAGCTTTTGTGGGTTAAACACTGAGGCAGGACTCCAAGTGAGACTTTCTTGGCTCTCCCCCAGATTGCCTGTCTGACCTTTGATAGCTCATTTGATTAGTCCATGCTGCAGGTCATGTTCAAGGGTAGGAACAACAACATCCCCTTGCTCCCTCCTTTGTCTTGCCTATCCAGTTCTTCAGGGAGGATTGTTTTTACCATGCTTATGTGCATGGTGAAAACAGTACTGAGGACAACATGGGGCTTGAGTTTCTTTGAAGTCTCCAAGAATTACAATAAAGATGATACCGGCAAAATTCTATTGACAACAATATTCAAATGAAGGCATCTTTCCTGAAAGAAAAAGACTGAAAGACTTTCCAGAAAGAAAGACTTCAAGAAAAACACTTTCCTGAAAGAAAGGGACTCAGCTTTCATCAAATTACTCTATGCTCCCCTTTCCATCCTCTTTGTTCAGCATTCATTTTGGTATTTAATGTTGACTTCACTGAGACCCCGGGGTTCTCATCACCTCCCTCAAGGCACTGCACGATCAGTTCAGCCATTTATCAGCAGCCATGACAAAGATGGCAACCTGGTGAACAGTGCAGTGGAAAGACCTGAAGAAAGCCATTTATTGTGGCTGTAATCACATGAATATTCCTCAATATCCATGGGGATGTGCAGGATCACCCAGCTAACGGGCCAGGAGTGTGATTGCCATGCAGTCAGGAGAGCACCTTACCATAGCCGAGCCCTGCGGTGATGGGGGCCTGTTTCCTCCAGGAAGAGACCGCGTATCGCAGCCGCGTCACGAGACCTGGGGACACGGGGACAGGTTCCTGTTACTGCCACAGCCATGGGGAGCCTGGCTGCCACCACCCCAGAGGGCAGCTTGGATTCTGGAAGCAGATTTATTGCACTGAGTTCTCAGCTCCACTTGAGGGCAGCTGAACCTCTGTTCAGGCTCTGGTTTCCTGCCTGAGAGGAGGAAGCCAGTCTTGAGCACTTTCAGCTTATTTCCCATTTCAACATTCAGAGCTTTGAGTCTCTCTAAACTCTGATGAATTTCCAAATGATACTTGGTATTTATAAAGTATTTTTGAAGCCCAGTGTTTCCCTTGGTACTCCTGGACTGTGGGGATGGGAGCCACCATGTCTGGTTATGGGTACTGGCCATGTCCTTGACTTCGTGTCAAATCAAGGATGCAGGGGCAGATCACCTCAAGAAGGCCCTGCAGTGTAATTCCAACAGATACGTTGGCCTGGCAGTGGTGATACACCTCCAGGGCACTCTATAATACTTCATTATGTTATCTGTGTTAGCCATGGTCAGTCTTAGAAGGACAACCAGAATGAGAATGTAATGCTGGAAGCTGGAAATGGTCATTTCAGAATAAGTGGGAGAAAAGTTGATGCCATTTAACACTTCATTGTAAGGACAGGGGGCTTGGGAGCACTCCTTCATTCAAAACAGTCACCTGGCAAACCAGAAGCTTTTCTGTTCAGCATCAGTTTCCCTCACCTGCTGCATTGTGCTGGTGGTAGTTGATGAGGTCAGGGATGGAGTCAAACACGTGCTTTTCTGCCAGGTAGTATCGCTTGGGAAAGTCAGTTGTCTCATTGATGTGATAATGCTTTATAACAGGATTGTTGTCCGTGCTGAAAAAGAGGAGTTTTTCTTTGAGAGAAAATAGCTTGCAGCAAAAAGACAGGCATTTAGGGTATAAACAGAAACAAGTGAGCAAAGGGGAGAACCTTCCCCCAGAAAGAATGAGGGAGGAGCAAGGAGTGAGCTGCAGTTGCTAATGAACTCTGTGTACTTGTATGTTCTCCCTCTCACTCGCAGATGATCTCATCTTGTGAGAAAGGCTGAGGTTTCCTGATAAGACAAAGTTGTGCACTAAGTTTCTCTGCCTCTCCTTTGTGGAATACAACTTTCTGCCCCAAAACTGAAACCCTTTCACTTGTCTTGCACTACCCACCTCTGCTGAGTCCAGCACACGGCCCATGTTGATCCTGACACTTCAGTTCAGGGGACAATGCCATCAGATTGACAACCCCAGTGATGTCCAAAGGACTATTTATAGGCACGTATTTAGATTCAGGGAGAAGTGGAGCCTTTAATACACTTTGGGACTGGCAGCTGACTCTTCTGCCTTTTTTGGAAGTGTTTTCCCTCTATCATTTTCATGAGCCTTCTGCTCTCTGGTTATTATGCCAAAACAACTATACAGAGATTACACACCCATAGAAGCCATTTCATTGATGTAATTGATGTGAAAAGCTGCTGAGCTCGGCTTTACCTTAATGCTTTGGTGAAAACAGAGACTGTGTACATGCCAGGATGCCTCGAATCTCTCACCATGAAGGCCCCTTCTCTACCCTGGAACAGGAGCAAAGGAGAGAAAACTCATTAGAGACATAATGGAAAAAAAAAAAAAAAGAAAAAGAAGTAGGCTGGGGGCAAAGCTATGCTTATTTCAGCCCTGTCATGAAGATATGCTAAACATGCAGGAAAAAAAGAGCCATCACTCCACTGACAGAGCTTGATGTGTTCCATGCACAGCTCTGGTGGCTGCCCAGGGCCTGCAGGTCTCTCTTGGGTGTTAGGTGCTTTTAGCTCAGCTTCCTCTCAGAGCTCTCAGAGGAAATGAGACTCAGGCACTTGTGCTGAGCACATGTGGGTGTGCCTCTCTGTCCCTCCAAATCTCTCTTCTGGAAATTCTGAATCCGTTGACTGCCCTCAGCCCTATCTGACAGAGCACATGTTCAATGAAATGTGTGGCCGAGTGGAAAGGCAAACCCCTCTGAGTGCTCCCCATGGAGTGAGCAGCCACAGAACAAATCACACTTTACCCAGCACCAGAGAATCCATGTGGGAGTGTAGGGATGATAATTTACCAATGTATCACAAATTGGAAAACCTTGGACACGATCCTGCCCTTTCACAGGTACACCAGTCACCCAGTATCTAAACATAAGTGGGTAAGAAAGCAATCCTCCTGCAGTCTGGCACTCACAGAACAATCTTCCTTTTTAACTTTTCACTGTAATTGTTCTCCTCTCATCTGGATGCTAAACTGCCTCATAGGACATGATCCCACTGGCCCAGACAGATGAGATGGCAAAGGAGATTTAACATCACAGTTTGGCTGGAATGTGCTGTACTGACCTATATATTGGCAATAACCCCCACATTTTTCTTGTGTTTGCAGGTAAATAAGATTTTCATCTGTCATCCCAAATGCCTGATTTTTTTCATTCCCTCCTCCTGTGCTTTACATGGTAGGTTTCCTCCATTTTATGTCTTCTACTCACCCACAACACTTCACGCAGAGCTAATCCACCAAATGCACCCTGCCTGGGCCTCCTTCCCTAGGAGTTTGATCAGCTCCAGGTGAACACAGAGGCTGAGCTGCTCCTGCATCCCTGGCTATGAGCTGCTGACTGTGCAGCTCTGCCCAGGTGGGATCAGCCTGCTGAGCTGTGAACTTCCCAGGGCTGGGCCCTTCAGTGTCTGCACAACATCTGCTGCATCTGCACCACGCAATATCTAGCACAGGAAAGCTCTAGAAAAGGTCTCTCTGCTGCTGTAGAGGCATTTAGTCACACACAGTGAGGGCTTCAGGACTGGAGGTGGACAAGTTTTGGAGGCAGCATCCTGCCCAAGTTACTTCTAAGCTCTATTCTTGCCCTTCCATTCTCAGTTGATGCCAAGCCTGGCCAAAGATCACTCACAAACTTGGGCACATTTCTGGGGGGAGCTGTGAGGTTTGCAAGGCTTTGAACCAGAAGTCTCTGCAGCCACATGGGGGTAGTTACCACAGAAAATTTTACTGGTAGGACTGAAGGAAAAAATAAGACCACTTAACTATGTGTGGACTTGTCTGCTAGTATTTTGTACAAGAATTTTGAAACCACACAAAAATGCTCCTATTTCCATAAAATACTCCTGTTCCAAGAAGGAGCACTTTATTTGTGTTTACTAACAGGGCCACCTGTTAATGTAAGAGCTGATTTAAAAATTAAGGTTTGTTTTTGTGGAAAATTTGAACGAGAATCTTATTCTTTGTATTTTCAGTACAGTCTTCACTGGAAAACTCTGGCTCAACTGAAATATTAAAGATGTGTGCTTACACACACACAGACACACACAGACACACAAACACACACAGACACACAGACACACGCAGAGACACACAGTTGAAAAACTAAAACCCACAGCCATACTTTTGGCTTTCACCCAAAATACTTCAGCACAAGATTGGCTAGATTTCAGAGAACTACTGGCATCCACAGGCCTCCTGCAGAGACAGAAAAGATGAGCTAAAATCGCAGTTTTCAGCTGGCACAATGGCCTGAAGCAGTGTTTTCCTCCAGTCCTAGTCACTGGGTGTGTTTGGATGGCACAGCCTCATGCATGCTCAGCTAATGTGGAGATAAGGGGGATGTGCTGGTGGTCCTTTATCTCACATCACACACTAAGGACACAAACAGAGCCTAGGAACCCAAGGTTCATCTCTCTTACACAAAGCAGCCCTTGCAGGCTTCATTTGTCATTAATTAATTATTATTTCCCCCACACCCTGTACATAACACTGGTTTACCTCATCCCTGAGCAGTGTTTCTGCTTTGCTTCTGCTGATGTTCTTATTGTACCACCTGAAAACATCAAAAGACTCTGGGTCAGCGTTTCTAGGCCAGGAAAATTTCTCCTGAAAAGCTCCTGAATGGAGCATCCCCAGGGTGGAGTGTGAGGTGGGGTGGGGGCATTTGAGGCTTGTAGCTTCAATTCCAGGGCACTCAGAGGTACAAGAAAAACACAGGCACAACTTACTCATAAACTTGCAGATTCTCGGGTGATTTTTCTACCAGGTAGCTGCTTGGCACGTAGCCTTCATGCCTGTTGAGAGGCAAGACAAGTGTCAGTGTGCTGACAGACAGGATTTCTCTGCATCTGTAGGAGTCAGCCTTGAAAGCTTTGCCTGCTCATTGCATGATAAAAGTGCTGGTGGGGATGTATTGAGTAGGGTTGCTGGAGAAGAAAACAACTGATTGAGCCTCTAAACTTGGAGAGTTTCACAATTTTCACCCCTGTGTATCACTGCAAATATCAGTCTGAATTGTTTATTGGTGTAAAATTAACTTCAGATCCTTTTCTTCAGCTGCCCGAAGCAACAGCAAATGGAAGCAAGGTTACCCTAAATAACCTTCCATCACTTTTCCCCTGTAAATAAGAGGATGCTTTGCAAAAGCTGAACAAGAGGGATTAAACATGTATGTTAATGGAAGAACAAACTGGAATTAGGAAGGATTTGTACACTGGCTGTTGAAAAGGGACTTACCCATTCTTATCTTGAATCAGCCACCAGTGTTCCTCAGAGCTGTCAATCACATAATATTCCTCATTATATTGTAACGTCAGCTCCTGTGGGTTCTGGGCTTCGTAGTCATACACAGCTATGACCACAGCTTCCTTGGGGTCCAGCAGCAATTTCTGCACAAATTAGGCAAAAGGCTCACCTCATTCATATTCATATTAATATTCATATTCATAAAAAGCAGTGGCATGCTCTCTAAAGTGGTATTTTCCTGGCAGCACTGGGGTCCCCTGGGTTCAAAAGCTTCAAAGCACCCCAGAGCATCCAGTGGGGTGTGGTGGCAGCATGAGAATCTTTGGTGCTTTCAAACAATGAATTTCATATAAAAATTTCAACTGCACAGAAAACGCCCAGGGAGTGTTATCACAGGTGAAATTCTAGGTCACTGCACTGTGGTGAACATTAATAAGGACATATTCCCCACTGGTAGTTAATCACTCAGGGCAGGACACTAAGTACAGCATCCCTGCACTCACCCAGTTATCTTCAGGAGTGGGAGGAAGAGGCTTCTTTGAGGCTGAAAAGAAATCAAGAAAGGTAATTTGAAGTAGGTGAGGACAAAACCAAGGGAGAAATCACCAATGCAGTGAATTGATATAGGTGCCACAAACCCACTGAACAGTGAATTTCAGGCTTTGAGAGCAAGCCCTGCCAGCTACACAGTGAGTCTCAGCAGGGCTTGGAAACTGGGGCACAGATTACTGAAGGAATCAAGGCAAAAAAATACAAGGTAACTGTTTCTTTGGTGAAGAATGATTGGCCACTTGTGTTCATTTTCAGGAGACAAAGTGAAGATTATGCTTGGCCATGGAAACCACAGAGGAAATATGGTTTGGTTTGGTTAAAACAGGACACGCACTGTTGAATGCATTTATCTCAAGAAAGTTGTTATGGCTTATTGATTCACCACAGCTGATCGAGTTCTTAGTTCTCCATCTCATTCTAAAACCAGCACCAAGCATCACACAGAGGAAAATGTGAATTCAAAAAACGAGAATGCCACATACAGTAAAAGATAAGCCAGAACATCCCAAGAAGCCAGGAACGTGTCTCTTTATGGACATCTAACACAGTATTTTTTGATGTTCTGTACAAAAGAGATTCAATCCTCTACTTTTGCTAGGAATAAATATTTTCCATGTCAGGATGGTCTTAGCAAGTCCCTTACCATTTTTGGTGGGGTCGTATGCCACACAGCCAGCTGCCATCTTCTCTGTCTGAGCACAGCATCTCCACTTGCCATCTAACCAAAAGTCTGGATGACACTTTGAAGCCAAACTGTTGTTGTATCTGGTTTCTGAAAAACATTAGGGGAAGAAAAAGAATGGGGGAAATGAATTTATTTGCATCCACATTTGTTCTAGAAGTCATCCAGAATTAAATGGAAATAATCTGCTCTTTAAAGAAGCTTCTGCAGGCTTGTTTCAAGAGACTGTTCAAATTGTCCAAAGGAGGGGACAGTGTCCAAATGCTGAATGAGAAGAGGTGATAAAGTAGAAGCTTAGAGTAGGGGCATAACTGATTGCAAGAGTCAGTGCATGAACTTCACAATATCTCCATCAGGCACAATCTTTTCAGGGGGAACAATACAGCAGCAGTGCTGGAAAAAGCTGTGACAGAAGCCTGGTGCAGTTTTTATGTAACTAATTGACACCTTCCTCACGTCAAGCACTCCACTTGTCTCTGCCCCCAGTGTTGGTTACTGCAGCACCACGTGAGTGAACCACAGCACAATTCAGGAGGTGAACGGGAAATGAAAACTACTCACAAAAATGTTCCTTAATAATCATGATCCTCTAAAAAGGTTGACATCTAATCAAAAAAATCTAATAAGAGATAAAAAGTTTTCTGTGCAGAAAAGGTTATTTAAAAAAATTAGCCATAGGAAAATCCTCATCTCTTCCTGAAGAAGAAACCAAATTGCAGTAATTTATTAAGAGTTTATTCTAGAAAGACACAAATCACAGAATCCCAGAATGGGTCGGGCTGGAAGGGACCACAGTGGGTCATCTGGTCCAGCCTCCCTGCTCAAGCAGCGTCATCCCAGAGCATGTGGCACAGATGGTTCTGGAATATCCCCAGGCAGGGAGACCTCACACCCTCTCTGGGCAATCAGTGCCCAGTCACTGCACAGCGAATTTCTTCCTCATGTTCAGATGGAACTCCCTGGGCACCATTTCTGCCCATTGCCTCTTGTCCCATTGCTAGGCACCACCAAACAGAGCTGGTCCACCCTCTGACACCTCCCTGCAGACACCGACCAACATTAATGTCCCCAAATAAACCATCCCACATCCCAATTTCCCACGTCCGCTGAAAACACACCCACCAGATTTACAAGCAATTCGATTTTATGACCAACTATCTGGGTCATGAACACTTTGACTGCTGAGATTGGAGACAGTGACTCCTCCTGCACATTTTCTCTGTGTTACCTGTGACAAAGCTGGTCAGACACAAGCACTTTCCACAACTGGGTGAGCAAAGGGTTTTTTTACCTTCCTTCAGCGTGAGGACCCATCTCTGCCGGCTCTCGCGGCTGGGGGCAAACACGTAGAGGATGTAGTTGTCATGGACAATCTGGAGAGGGGGGTGGAGAAAGGAGCCAGCCATGAGAAGCAATCCCAGATGCAGTGGTCAAAAGGGAGTCACCAAAGGAAAGAGGCAGCAGCCCTCTTACCAACAAGCTACGTGCCTTGCTACAAGCTACAAGCTACAAGCTACATCAAATGATGATGTGGGGAAGTGGAGTAGCAGGGACTGCTCAGAAGCAGCTCTTAACCTTACTGACTTTTGATTATTTAAACTGGAGTAGAGGTTCTGGTCAAGAACCCAGTGTTGGGCTCATTAATGACTGCATTGTGAAGGAAATGCTGTTGAAATACGAAATGAAGTGATGTCTCTCTCAGTATGGTCAACAGACAGACTCACCTGGAAAGGGTATTTGTACTGACAGGGAATGATGATGTCACTTCTCACAATTTCCACACATTTAATCCTGGAAAGTTCCACAGAACCCTTCAAAGTCCTTTTTTTCTAAAAGACAGAGAAAAGCACTTGGTTGATGCTAATGATTGTGGATTAAGTGAATAATTAGACCAGACTGTTTTGTCCGTGGGAGATTTAGTTTTAATGGAGCAGAAGCAAATTAACTGGTTATGTAAGACATCAAAAAATGTAAAGAATAATTCTTGTATTTGTTATCTCTATATGTATTCCCATACACATACAGATATGCAATACATATGTTTCAACTCAGCACATGGATTTTAGAGAATCAGTCAAAACCCCTATTTGAAATTCAGCTTTCATTTTTTCATTTAATTTTTTTTTATTCCAGCAAAATGAAATCTCTTTTTAACCAAAAAACCCCTATTTTCATTAAATTTTTGGTTTACTAACACCCCTGCTTCATACTGAAAAGATATAAGCCAATAAATATTTTATTAAAAACAATTTGGGTACTGAGAATTTCGAAACTATTCATTTCATCCAAAATGTACATTTTTACTGTATCTGTTTTCCAAAAAACTACAATATTTCTCTATTTTTGTTTCATCTGGTTTTTCAGCTAAGAAAAAAACAACAGGGGAATTTTGAAATAAATATTATCCTCAAAAACTTGCCAACAAAGCTGTTTCTCTGGCATCCTCTGCTGTGCCTCCATTTACCAGGTATTTGGGTATATCAGGTACCCAAATAACACTATAGGCAGTGGGGAAAGAGTAAAAAGAACAGACATTCATGTATCCCAACTTCCTTGGTGTACCCTATTCCCTCACCCCATGGAATTCTCACCCCATGGCTCCATGGCCAGTGGCACTCAGCTTTTGCAAGAGGGGTGAGGGCAGCTGGTGACAGTGGAGCTGAGGCTCAGCCTCTCGTGCTTCTGCAGGATTCACTACACAAGGTTGCTCTTCAGAGCGAGCTGGTTTCCTGTTTTGATTCATTTTCAGTCAGGATTAAACACCACCTGTCCCCCCACTCAGCTTTGGGACAGCGTGACGGAAATCAGTGAGATTTAAGAACGCCAAAACACTGCAAAGCTTCTGTTTTCCAAACATGGTCAGCAGGAGAGGGCCTGAACTTCAGCTGCTGCATTGTACCTGCCACAGGTTATCACTCAAAGGCTCAGCAAGACTTCAGCAACCTTCTGACCCTCCCTTGGGCCCCAACTCTTCGTGTCTTACACCCTCCAGCTCCCTCTTGCCCCCTTTTCCCTCTGTCACCACCACCCTGCAGCTCTGCCCCACTGGCAGCAGCCATCCCCACCCCTGTGCCAGCCCCACTGCTGCTCCTCTGCCACCTTTCAGAGGTAAATTCAGCCCAAACCAGGGCAGCAGCTCATGCCTCTGGAGATGGGGGGAGGCTTGCCACAGAGCACTGTCAAACAGCCTCAAAACAGAGAGCCCCCGAGGCTCCCCAAGCCTCATTCTTGCACGACAGGCTGGGTATTTTGCTTTTGTATAATTGGACTTGGGGCAAAAGAGGAAAATTATTACAGTGTGGTCTCACGTTGCTCTTGCTGGCCTTTGCTGGTGCATTTGTGGTTTGTATTTGTATTTGCTTGCAGTTTAACCAGCGTCTCTGGATTTACTGCCAGGACTGTCTCCTGTAGACAACATCTGTCTGTGTAGCTCTCTGGCGTGTGGGATTCTTCCAAATCAATAAACCCAAGGCTTTAAAGCACCCCTAAATGTAAATACCAATTAACTCTCAAGAGTGCTGGCAAGCCTTAGAAGGCCTTACTGCACCCCATTTTCACCATCTATTTCCTTTCATTCTTATCTAGTCACTTCTTTCTTTCAGACTTGGCTTCCTCTGTCTCTTCTGCAAAACCTCCTCTATCATTTGTTCTACCCCTGGGACTTCTACCCTTTTGATGAGGCACAAAGCCATTTATATCCTATAAAAACCTTTAATTTTGCTAGCGCTGAGCCCTCCTTCATCTCATTCCTTTGAAGGCCCGGGGTTTACCCACATGCATTCCTCCCCTGAGGCTTCAGCAAGTCATGCTGTGCCAGGCACAGGCTCTGCTCTTTCCCTGCAGACTGGTTTTTGCTGATGCTTTACTGGACTCTGCCAAAAGACAGGGTCCAGCCTTCTCAAGGAGCTTTGTGCAGTTGTCCTGCAACTCTCGTGACCCACTCTGCTCCTTTTAATCACACAATTCAGAGATGGAAGCTCCTCATAATCTCATGTTGCAGCATAACATTGGTGTGTGTCTCACAGCCAGAGCACTGCCCAGCAGATCCTCAGCAGAGGGGACCCTGCTGATAGAAAGCAATTACAGTCCTCTAGCAGGACAAACAACTGGAATTACCACTCACAGACCAGGAATTACCCAGAAACTGGGCTAGAAACTAAACATATCCCTGCTTCTGTGATGTTTGACCACATTTTTAATCCAACAAAAAAACAACAGGGCCATTTGGAAAGAAGGGGAGAGTAAAAGCCTCTTAAAAATGGCCTCTGAAAAACCTAAGAGGCTTGTTCCTAAAAGGGCAAGACAAAACATGCTGACAGATCTCCATTTGTTGTTTCCAGTCTGCCCAGAGTATAATTGGATAAATGCTTTAGCTGGTTGGTCAATAAAAACATCAGTGGTCTTGCTGCGCGCCACGTGTGGAAAGAACCAGGGCAGGCTGCTGTCCCTTGAGGAGAAGCACACCTGCTGCAGATCAGCCCATCCTGCTTTCTTTCTTTTGGTCCATGATCTGCAGTATATCAGTTCTGGAAACAGCTTTGAAAGAAGCCAAGTGCATCATAAGCCCAGCATTTTGCAATCTTCATCTTTGGTACTCTCCCTCTTCTTCTCACACAGCTCCAGCAGCCCTTTCACTGATTAATCCTTTGGTTTGTCTCTGCTGCATGAACCAGGGGACTCTGGTGGTCCCCAGCTGCTTTAGATGCTGGGATAATTGACCATGGGACAATGGACTCAGCCCTACCCTGCAACACAAGGAGGCATCTCCCTGTGCCTGCTTGAGGAATGAGCTGCCTGGCATCTATCATATGCTAAAACCAACCACCAGCACTGCTGCTCACCCCAAAAAATTAATTGCTTCCTTCCTGCTCAGGCCTGAGGCAGGGGCAGGGATGTGGAGCTCATGGTGAGAGGGCAGGGAGCAGTCAGTGGCCACTGCAGGTGACACAGGTCTGCTTGTGATCACACTTCCTGGCCACAGCCCTGCACCCTCAGGCTTCCCAAATCTGAGATCTTGTAAGACACAGGGCTGAAAGGCTCTGCCCCAAGTGTTTGGGCTGAGGGTCCCTCCGTGCGTGCTTACAGGTTTTGCTGAGCCCTGTGTTTGTCATATGTGTAGCCACCAGTGCTGGGAGCAGAGGGAAGGGAGAGGAGAGGCAGGGGAGGGCAGAGCCTCATCTCAAGGAGCAGAGGAAACCAAAGGCAGCATTTCTTGGCAGGTAGGCAGCACCCTGTGCTTCATAAAGCTGGCTTGGTTCAAAAGTTGCATAACAACTTGTATCTTCTTTCTTTTTTTCTGGTGAGGGGAAAACCAAGCCATTAAAGATTCATGTGGCTCCAGTCTCCTGAGCAGCAGTCCCTGCTGAGGGCTGTCCATGCTGCAGCTTGGCTTTCCTCACCCAGTGGTGTTTGTGTTCACCTTTTGTCCCCCCATCTCCTGTGCATCCCTTCCTGTGCAATGCTGGCAATGCTCCTTGGTAGGAGGGTAGGGGAAAGCTGATTTATAGCTGGGGTGCAGCAAGGTAGGAAATTCCAGTCCTCGGCGAGCTCAACCACAAAAACATTTCCATCAATGAAAGCATTTAATGACCTTCTCTGTACCATCAGGGTGGTTTTTTTGGTAAGAATCTGAGCAAAACTTCATTCCCTGTTTTCACTTACTGTCGCGACTAAAAAGAGCAATACTTAATTGGTACTAAGTAGATGAAGGATCTTTGCTTTGACTCTGTGTCACCTATTCCCTGCCTCTCTGCTCTAGCAGGGCTCAGTGTTCAGCCTGGGCAGAGGCAGCAGCTGATTTTGAGGGATGTGCAAGGTGGAACTCTCCATGACAGAGAGCTCAGCTGGCTTGGTCAGCTTCAGCCTTTTCAATGAGTGACGTGTTCTTGCCTTTCATGGAGTTTTCTTCAGGTCTTGCTGAGCTTCTGAAAGAATTTGGAAAGGAATTTCTTGATGTAGAAATAGTAACCAGAAGCTTATGAGATATCACTGGAACAGGATGGAATTATTTTTAATGGCAGCCCTCCTGCCAAAGTATATTCCACCGATGAAAAGACCTGAGCTTGAACTTGAACCTCCTTGAACACTGTTGATACAATTACTTTCTATCTCTTATATTCCTTATCTGAGGAATGTGCTGTTTTTCTCATTAATAGTTAGGATATTAAGAACTGTTGAATGCTGGATTCATAGCAACTTTGCCTGGACACTATCTTCATTTGGTATTTTGTGAATTTTCTCACAAAAATGTGAGTTTTCTTACATTAGGAACACTGATAGTTTCAGGGTTTATGGGAAATAAAATAATGTAACCAATTTTTAATTTCAATCTAAAAACTAAACTGAACAAATTGATTTTTAAAAGAAAGTTGTAAGGGATTTTGCATTTTCTGTTATGCTAACTATTCTAAAGGAAAATTGAAGAGGAGTGATAATTGATAACACTGGGATTTTCTGTAGAACCTTGTGTGTTGTGTTGTATTTTAATACCTCCATAGTATTTTGTTATATTTGGAATTTAAATCCCTAAATGTGTCTGCCTGTCTTACCTGTCCATCATGACTATTTTGTCCTTCAGCTTGATCTAAATGAATAAATAATTTTTTAATTTTTTTTTTTACTGCTGTTTTCCCATCTAAAGAACATGAAGGTGTTTTAGGGGTGGGCACACCCTGGATACAGAGTGCACAGAATTGCGTTAAATAACAAAACCATCTGCAAATGATGCTTGAAATGCCTCCATTCAACTATTCACTATCCTTACACAATCCTATAGACTCGATCCAGCTTTGTATTTCCATCAAATCCAATTCCAAAATTCACTTTGGCTCAAGTCTTGTCCAAGATAGTTATCAGGGTGCCCATCTCTACAATCAGCACAAGTGGTTGGACAAGAAAATCAATGCCATCATCAAGAAACAGAAAGGAAAAAAAAGAGAAGATTCTTGGCTTTCAAATGAGCTTTTTAATATGATGGAAATAAGCCTTTTATGTTACATAAAAGCACATGGAACAACTCCTGAATACTACATTAGTTTCTTCAAAGCTATTCTTGACTCTAGCAAAGACTGGGAGCAGTGGATTGCAGTGAATGGAGGGTTCAGTGGAAGAAAAGTAGCTAAATTAAATCAAGTAAATGACATCACTTTTTCATGCAAAAAAAATTTCAAGCTTTAAGGCCAAAATTAAAAATCAGCTAGAAAGGATGAAAGAGTAAAGAGCAACAAGCAGGCATTGCAATAAAAAAAGTTACAATGTTGATTACAATATAAAGCAAAGTCAAAGGCACTGGGAGCAAAAAATGACCACAATAGAGAAATCTAATAAAAGGCAACTATTAGGAAACCTCATATTTATTGTTATATATTCAAATTAGGAGGTATTCCTTCCTTCTTAAAGATATAAAACATGGGTTGAAGATTTTGCTACATCCTCAATGTTGTCTGACAGAAGGAAGATTTGAACTTTGTAATTTAAACAAAATGGAAATATCTGACATTTGCTGCAAAACCAATTTTTAGTCCCATGGGCAGCTGGACTGCTGCAAGCAGCCCAAGGTGTAGATAATGCTACAGAGCAGCTGGATCATTTTTGGGATGCTGATAAAAGTCTTTTCAGCCAAGTTTATTCATTGTTCTCCTGTAACAAGAGACTGAAAGCAGATTTCAAGGCCCACTAAAGTGTCATCTCTGCCATCTTTATATGTGAGTATCAAAGATCTGAATGAAAGAGCCCAGGATAAGGCTGACTCATTCTGTGTGACCTCCTGGGCATCTGACCAGTGTAGGAAGAACTGTGCTGAAGTAAACGAAAAAAGAACTCGGCCTTTTCTGGGTAAGCCTTTCATTGCTGCCTTTACAGCTGGACTAATAACAGCCCACAAGGGCATGAAGATATAAAATTTCAGAATATTAATGTGCCTGAAGGATTTACCAAGGACCATAAGCTGTTGGGTGAAGGGGATATAGAAAATTCACCAGCTCAAGTGCTTTTGCTGCGTCTAAGTAAGGACATTTGAAACTCTGTCCCAGACACCTCCCCAAAGGGATTCACTTCTCTTTTGCTTTTGCAGATCAGCAAGTGTACCAGGACCCTGAGAGCATTACAGTGTCTGAATTATCCATTATTGTATCATAATAACCATATTATAATGGTTATTATTAGCCATATCATAATAATCATCATAACATTATCCAGTAGTGAGGATCAAACTCATTGAAATAGTTAAAATGATTACTCCCATGTGCTTGTTTACTCACATATACAGTAGCTACAAAATCAGACCCTGAAACAAATAATTTTTGCCTTTGGAGTTGATTTGCATGTTATAATAAAGGCACTTCTGATATCTTTAGCAGAGACGGGGGCTGAATGCATGTGCCTGTTATCAGGGCTTTGCTTTATGATAAGACAGCCCTGCATTGTGCATTGCATAATGAATTCCAGAAAACACAGCTTCTTATTGTTGTCAGTTATTGGGGGCTCATTCTCCTAATGAGACATGTAAATATCTTTCATTAACATTAAGGGCCACTGTGTGCTTGGCCCCTGAGGAGAACAGTTCTCTCAGTCAGCTGTGGCAGAAAGACGAAAATTACAATGAAAATGCCATTACAGTTATTGCAAAAAAACTGCCTTTATGATGTCAGTTGTCTTGACAGCTTTGGGTATCATTTGCAGAAATATCCCTGTAGCCTTTTGGCCTGCTTATTTCCTTGTTTTGGACTGATACAAAAAATTCTTTAATGTCATTTTATACCTTCGATTTAAAAATACAGAGAAAGGGACTGGGTGTTAAACCCTGTTAAATACAGGCAGAATATATAGACCAGGGCTTAATGCCTACGTGTGTACTTTAAGTCATCCAACTGAAATCAGTGGGACTTCTCAAACTTTTAAGCAGTTCAGTAGTTGTTTTACCTGACTTCATGCACAGGCTGTTGTTACTGACTGACCAGGGACTGGGAACTACACAGTACAAAACTCTGAGTACAGGAATCCACCAGACGGGTTGGTGAGGGGTTCCTAAAGAAACGCACTGAAAACTCTTGGTGAAAACATCCCCAGAGATCTCCCTTGAAAAATCCATGCTTCAAAAGCCCAGATACTTGCTGGGCCCATCCATATGTCAGTCCATATAGCACCTGAGGATGCTCCCCATCACTGCAGCCAGCTGCCAGCAATGTCCCTAAACCTCCAGAGCAGGGCCACATGCAAACTGCCCCCTGGCAATGGTGGCTGCCTGCTCTGGCCTCTGGAAGCCCCAGAAATTATCTGAGAGAGTCCCTGTGGAGCAGAGCAAAGCAGTGCCAGGGTCTGCACCAGGGAATGAGCACGAGATCATTGATTTCAACGCCTGCACATGGTGCCTGGTCCTGGTGCACTCCTGGGAATGGCACAGCCCATGTGCTGGCCAGGGATGATTGGAATCCTTCCTCCACTGGCTGTGAACCCAAATGCCGTGGGTTCCCTCCATTCTGAGCACAAAACAAGGTGGTTCTTGCATGGGCTGCCCTAAGCTTTCCTCTCCAGAACAGCAAAGGCCTGACCATGCAGAAGTCTCACCAGCATGCTTTAATTTTGATTACTGAAGAGACTAATGATTGGTTCTGGGAGTGTTTCACAGGACAAATTCTTCTCTCTCTACATTGTGACAAATTCTTTCATATAACAACCTGATTTTGATAGTTTGCAAGGGAAGAAAAATCAGCATTTCATGGAAAATCAGCCCTGTGATTACAAATAAACCCACCATGCCTCAAAAATGCACAGGGCTCTAAAGTTGCATGTGTGTTTACCTACACATTTATAATATGTGCATTTTAAAATATATAATATATAAGATAAAGTGGCTAATACACCAAGCCCTCATCTCACCTAAATGACCTTTCGGAAGACTCACAGGGAAAGTTTCCACAAACCCATAGTGTGTGGAGTCTATGCCCCACCAAAAGTCACCAAGTCAGATTTTCCAAACTATTTCAGTCCCTAAAGATGCTGACAAGACACCTACTGTGAAAGTATCTAGTCAGAGTTACATTGAATCCATGTCAAGTCCACCAAGCCTCAGAAGGCACCAAAGAAAACTAGTAGTGAAGATTTCTCTAAACCCCTATAGCAAAATCATTTAGATGCTTTTCAAAATTTAGCCCCGAATAACTAAGTGGAATAGTTATAATGGAATTTAAAATCTTAAAAAAATGACATTTGAAAAATAGTTTGGAGAACAGACAAGGATAATCTCAAACCTTAGACAGTCACAGTATGCAGCAATGAATACTGTCCTGTTTAAAACAGAGGTGAGAAAAACACAGATGATAAAGTAAAAGGAAGAAAAACATTTCATTGGGCATATTTGAGAGAAATGACATGCAGGTGAAAATGACTGTTAACCTTTAAACTTTTTAACCTTTAAAGCTGGTTTATAACCCCAAATAGATGGTGATAAAATATGAGGGCTCATTGTGCTTTTCTTTTATTTTTGGGTTCTGTTCCTACTTAATTTTCTGCAACTGAGCAAGATCAGATGGTCTGAAGTTGACAGTGCTGGATCCAAGGCAGCACAGTTCTTCTCTGCCTACAGGAACAGTGCCTAAACACAATGGATTAACAGCACATTCAGGGACTGTTGGGAAACAAGCAAGACTATTCACAACCATTACGAGGCTCTGCAAACATCCAGCTAAAAAGAAGGAAATAATTCTCACTTCACTAGAGCACTAAACACAATGCGGTGCACAGATTGACTTCTAATTTTCTTCATATTTAGCAAATCAGCAAAATACAAACTTGGGGAAACAAAGCCTGGCCTGAGCCTGGATCTCATCATCACAGCCCATCTGAAGCTAGCTCCAAAGACTACACGTTACATGTGGCAGCTGAATTTATTCTAAAATGCTAGATGAAACTCCTACCAGCCGTCAGCCTGATGCCCGGAAGAAAAGAATGAGAGTGAAGATCTGTGGATTACTTTTTCACAGATACAATCAGGGTACACTTGTGACCTTCACAATACTCACAATACGCCTCTCCAGGTCAGCCCTGTCCCCATGTGAGGTGCCAGGCACAGGCTCTTACACACAGCCCGTGCCAAATTCCTACAGTAAAACTGGATCCTTCCTATAAATTGGTAGAGTAGTCTTCTTCCCCAATTCACACCAAATGCCTGCTGATCAGAAGCTCTAAATGACCCATTTAACCAATTTTCAGTGCACGGTGATGTAGCAAGGAGCAGAAAAGTTCACAAAATGTATCAAAGATCATCCTTCCCTCCATTAGTGTCCTTCCCTCCCTTAATCAGATTTCATCCTTCCTTCCATTACTCTGAGAGAGAAAACGACTGACGTACCCCGTGGCGGTGTTCGTAGTAAGCCAGCTTGGACTTGGTCAGGACAAAGAAGCGCACTTTAAAGTTGGAAGGTGAAGTCCTTCTCTTCTGCTGGGACTTTTTGATCAGCAGTTCCTCCAGGAGCACACAGTTATTCATGGCTGAGCCAAGAATGTTTCTCTCCCAGGACATGGAAAGTCTGTGCTGTGTGCCCCGTCAAAGAAAGAAACACGAGAAAGCAGACAGTTAATTTAAAAAAAAAAAAGTGTTCAAGAGGCAGTGTAGGTGCTTTTGAGCTTTATCTTCCCATCTACAGCAAAGCTTCCTTTCTGTCAGACCATAACCACATCCTCTCTGAAGTCATAAAGCGAACAGCACATGTTGAAATATACACTAAGGTAAATGTTGTGGAAAAAAATAGCACTTGAGGGACATGCAGTAGATGTGAATCAATGATTAAGGATAAATTAAAGGGGTGTGGCATGATTAAGCATCTGTCTCCTACTGGCTCGTCTGGTAAATACAGTTATAAATCCACACACCCAACATAGATGTGCAGGATGAGTGTCCCTGCTGTCCTCCTAGATGTAGGTCATGCATCTATATTCCTTTCTGAAGGAATGATGCCTTTCCATTTAGAGTACTTAACACAGAGATTTCATACAATGGGTTTTGAGGGAGTCTTCCGTGTAATAATTTAGTTGACAAGCTGGTATTTGGTCAAAGGTTGCACTCAATGGTCCTGGAGGTCTTTTCCAGCCCTTATGGTTCTGTGATGACATGAAAATTCCTACCGTGTAAGCAAAGACAAATTATACCCAGGACATGCTTGTACAAGGAATGATAAATATTTGCAGTTGGTAGATATTTAAACTGACAGTTACAATAACCAATAGTTAATTAATTAATTATCAATGGTTGCTTTTACTTAGGGATTACTGACTGCCTCAGGTGTATCTGGTGAGGCTGTGGCTGGATGCTGCAGGAGGCACAGGCACAACATGCCCTCTGTGCATGCAATCAAGACCAGTGTCATCAGCAGTGAAATGGGCACAAGCACCCAACCAAACACACCTGGTTTCCTCAGGCCTCCAGAGCACTGCTCAGGGCAGTCAGCACCAGGCTTAATGTAGAATTGTAAAAAAATTATGTGTGTGTCTAATTCAGTCAGTACAACAGCACTGTTCTATTTTAAAACAAATGTAATTAATTTTTCTCTGCTCCTTAATTTTTAATATTTTGTGTGGTTTTTTGTATTATTGATGTGTGATTGTATTGCTGATAGTACTGGAGAGAAGGAGTCTGGTGGAACGTGGGTAAACAGCAAGATAAAAAAAGTATTATCATTAATTTCGTATTTCTGAAAATCATTCCTGAGTGAATCATTTATTGGTGCTGAGTTTAATGCAGCATTAGGGTATAAGGAGGCAGGTCCATATTGCTGATGTATTTTTAGACTGTTTGCAAGCTCAAAAGAAGATACTAGATTTATTTTAAATACAGTTCATGAGGAAAAAAAAATCAAAACAAATACCAGAATTGCAAAAAAAGTGAAGATTTGGATTTGTTTTAGGGCTGTTCATGGACTGACTTGGAATCAGAATATACTGTTTATCCCTCCCAAAATAAGAAGTGACATATCCCTTCCTTGCTTTACATTTTTTAGGCAGCAGACTCCAGGGGTCATCAAATGTTATTTAACAATTTTGTTCAATGCTAATTAAGAATGTGCATTTGCCATAAAAATACAATTTAAATATAGCACTTAACATACAGATTTGTAGAGACTCTGCTTAAGATAATGCTGTACCATAGGACAGAAACGAGGAGAAACCCAAGCTGTTGTGCAGCTGATATATATATATATAAATAAAAATAAATTAAAAAAAATATGGTGGTCTTGCTGAAGACAAGATGCAGCAGATATTGCAACATTTGTCATGCTGAAGTGTAGTAAACCTGCATTTCATTTCTCAGCAGAGTTACTGAGAACCAAGGAACTCTTGTGGTGAGATGACACAAGTGTGTGACCTCCTAAAAAAGCATCACTACTGTCAAGGGGGATTTTGTACCTATTTGTAGATTCGGATAAATGCTCAGGCCAAATTTCCCAATTCTTCCACAAGTCAGTCTGCCTCATGCAGCACATGTGTACAAAATACGCAGAGTGTGATGTGAGTTTTCTGGAATTGAACCCTATGTAAGCTGCAGCTATTTGGATAAATTCCAGACCTCGCACCTCCAAAATATAGGACCACTTTTGTGTGCTCATAAATTTCCTTATGCTTGAGAATTTGCTGGTTTAAATTATGCTCCGAGATCCTTTCTTGTAATTAATGAACCAAAAAACGTGCAGTAGAATGGCCTGATAAACTTGTGGATTTCACTGTGCCTGCAACAGTGATTTACCCCCAAAAAGGTTTGGATCTTGATCAACAAATACTTCACTTGATTTGAGTCAGTACAGTAGAGTTTATAATGATAATTTTTAATGGCATTGCATGTTTAGCTAGTAACACTGTTTAGGACTATGACACTTTCTCTTCACACTAACTGTAGTGTATTAAGGACTTGGTGAAAAATCTTTGTAGCTTGGGCCAAAGCAGTTTGCAGTCTGCTGGCAGAGATGTACATGTTGTCTTATCAAGAAAATGGAATATAAGTAGAAATACAAGAGTGTGACATTGCAGCCCTAGAGAAGAAGAAGGAGTGCAGGACAGCAGAGAGTTGAGAAGCCAGCACGGAAACCTCTGAGATGAGAGGTGCTGCTGGAGATGGAGGATGTGGGGGAAGAGAAGATTAACCAAGGTGGTGAGCAGTGGGGGGAGAGCTAAGAAATTCTTTGAGCATAGCGACTGGCAGCTTGATTTGTTCATGAGATAAGAGATGAGTTGTCAGAGGGACACGGAGAGGGGAGCAATTTGATCAAATACACAGATGAGGGGCTTGGCAACTGCGCTGCATTTGGTGTAAACAAGGCACGATGTGACACCATGTCTGACAGGAATGGGCTGCGAGGGGCCAGGTAAAATGGGATGAGAGAAACAAGGAGAAACTGAGCATGCAGATTTGATAGAACGCACGCAGGAAGACGCAAAAGAAATTACAAAAATCACTGCAATAAAATAACCAGATTTTGGTCCAGAGTATAGGAACTAGCAGGATTTAGCAGGCAAAATCAGCCACTCTGAGTTTTCCACGGTTTTAAGTGGAGGTGGGCCAGCTAAGAGAGTAAACAGGAAAATATGGATTACCCTGAGGAAGGAAACAAGTCAACACAGCCAGATTTGGTTAAACATGGGATTTGATATAAACGTAGATTTCATATAAACATAGATGTTGGTTTCAGTGAGAGCTGCTAACTAGTTCTGTTTTGCAATATCTTTTATCAACTGATAACTCTGCTGAACTGGGGAGGAAAGCAGTGGGTCATTTATCTTTGTACCACTCTTGCCTCAGATGTACCCCTTCATTTTTCTTTTTCCACTTTAATTCCAAACCACATATGTAGCAAACACACAAATATTTGAATGTAGCAAGCCAAAACCAGAAAGGAATGCTAAGTCTAAAGAATGTATAGCCAGGTTTACACATATAAACAAAAAAAAATTGTTTAAGAATTGTATTTATACTTAATTGTACATTTA
>WAAG01075476.1:0-50259 GCA_013390105.1 Tichodroma muraria | reverse complement strand
GAGGGCTGGAATATCCCACTAAGTACCTTATTTCTGGAACCTGACTTTTTAGGATGGTACAGTTTTACACTGAATGCTCCTTTCAAGAATTTTGGCTGCACTTCATATTGCAAGGTACAGAAATTCTGTATCCTTTGTAGAAAAGAATTAAATACAACTGTCCTGAATATCCTAAAACCATGGTAAGACTAAACTTCATGATGAGGGGTGATGAATTTTTTAGGTATCCTACATCTTCTCTGCTTCAGTGCTTTTATAAACCTTTCTACCATGTACCCTTTGACACTTCTCTGTCCACACGCAGGAAAATCTGAAATATTTTAAATTATTCAGATTGAAGTTTGAGCTGCTGTGTGCTCTAAATACTCCTCTGTGCTGGGCAAGTTGAGGTTGCAGATAAAGTTCTTCTTATCAACTGTAGCCTCAGTGGACTCCTTTATTTCTTTCAATCACCTTTGTTCTTTCCTTACTACCTCCTGCAGACTGCTCTATTTCTGATCTTAAAAAAATGTTACTTTATGGATTGGATTTTTTTCATAGGGGTTTTACCCAGATTATGCAGTTCTCACTTTGATTACAGGGGACTGTGAAAATCTCCCCACCCGCACATCCTGCTCTGATAGCAAGGTTTATGTCCTGAAGGCGGCAGAGAAATTTATGAAGTTAAATATAGGTAGTTTTTGTTTCTGTAAAAAGAAAACAGTCCGGAAGGCTGCAGCTCTCTCTTCACTCTCATAAATTGACCTATATCCTTCTATCATGTGCAATATTTGGGTCACGTTTCTTCCTGGGTGCCAGCTCCTCCTTTACACCAGCTGCTCAATGATGATTATTACTCAACTTCCAAACTTCCATAATTAAACCCATTTTGTTACTTAGCTTAGAGTGTGGGAAACTGTTATTTAGGTTACTCAGCTGTCTTGCTTCTCTGGCAGTTCATTATCACCCCAATAAACATGGGTCCAGTAGACCCAAAGCACAAGACAGAAAGCTGCAGAAAAAGGGAAGAATTAGCCTGGTCTTTACGAGCCAGATGCACCCAGCTTTCCTCGAGGTCTTACAACTGCACCTTTGAATCCCCTCACACTGCTCCCAGTGACCCAGGGAGTTGTCAAAGCACAGCAAGATTCCCCTGTGAACTGTTTGGGAGCCCTGGGAAAGTGGATGCCTTGTTCTGAGCATCTGGGAGGATGTAGTGAATTATCCATCATTTGCGAAGTGAATAACTCTCAGGACTGGCAGTAACATAGAGAACAGATTTTATACTGGAGAACTTGTACAGGGCTAGGACAGGCTCTTCTGTGATGAAGGGACAATTAATCCTTTCCTCAACTGTTCTCTCTTAGGCAAAAATGCAGAAAGGAAAACCTCATTTCATGGGGGTCATACCCAAACTGGGATTTTGTTCCACCTTCTTTTGTTAGTGCCTGGCTATCGTGGTTCCTGTCTGTTTCTGTCTCCCTCTGAAGACAAAGGTGGGACTTTCACTTCTGGTGAAACGTGCTGCAGATCCCAGGGTTTACCCTGGCAGTATGACACGTTTGCCATACCCAGGTCACCCATGGCTGGACAGGAATTACTTCTTCGTGCCATGCAGATGCAGTTTTTTGAGACGTTCATTTACATGTTTGAATAAGCAGTTACAACAAGCATATGAGCAAGAAAACACCCAGCATTAAAGTCTGGCTTAAAAAGCAGGTCGGGGGCTGCTTCCAGAGACAATACAATGACTATGAACACAGGAAGGAGTGCTGCGTGATTCTATCAAAACATGCCTGGATTTTGAGTCCTGTCAGTTTCCTAATAATAGTGAGATACCTGTTTAATTGCTAAATAACCATGAGAGCTCTGTTTTGAGGTTTGAATCTGTTTGATCACAGGCTGTAGAGCAAGAAACTGTTCAGCTGTCATGTGCACTGCACTCTGTTGTGCCCCAGTTTTCACATGATGGGAACATTAAACTCCTTTCCTACATTAGCAGGTGTGCCAATGGGCGGCAGCTGATATTTTAGTCTGAGGACTCAGGAAGAAAAGGCTGCACAGCACTGCACTGAAAATTCATTAACTCCCAAAGCCACAGCAGGAGACAGGGAGATGGGACTTAACCACAGCAGATGGAGACATAAAGCTTGGTTAAATCTCCTTCACCCCCAACAGGCTCCTTTTCTCTCGCCCTCCTCCCTGGTATATCCTGCAACAAAGCCTGTAACAATCACCAAAAAAGGAAATTCCTCAGCTCATTGCTTAACCAGGCTATAAGATATAACCCTAACCTATACCCAGCAAGAGACTGGAACTTTGGGGCTATTTTTCAGACAACATGAGAAAAACACATTTATTTATTTATTATTTAGAGTGCAATAGCAGCAAGAAATGAAAGAAATCTGTTATAGCACAGAAGAAAGCAGCACTGTTCTAAGAGCATGCTTGAAAATGGGACTTATATTTACTGTGCTTGTACAATGTTTGGATTCCAATTCTGCTAAAATGATAGCACACTGCAATGGCACACACTGTACACACTGCTGCTGAATTAACAGAACTGGAGTGCCTGCTACTGAAACATGCCAATTTGCATAAAATTAGTAATGAAGAAAATGAAAATAAACTTCACCAAAACTGTAAATTAAGATGTTGAGTCTTTGAGGCAGAGAATATCATGGTTCTGCTTCACCATCTGCTGAAGGGGTGTCCAAGTTCATTCCCACAAGCTGGAGATGATGTAGGAATTGCGCTTCATTATCAGTGGTAGGTTTGTACTAGATAGTGCCCTTATTTCAGAAGAGAGCTGGAATGGAGAAGAAAGCAAACTGTAGAGTGCTACACTTGACATTCCTCGCCATTCTTAATTTCTCCTTTAGAACATTTCTCATTTTGTAAGGAGAAGTGTCAGCAGCTCCCCGTGGGCTGAAAAGGGTCATCCATGAGTCTTCTGAGAACCAGCCCTGCCACCAAGAAGAAGACTGACGTTACATCCCCTCTGTCTTGCCCACCATCATACAGAAAATGAGTCGAGGAGATCACAGAGATCGAGCGAAAAACAAGAGTTTGGCTCTCACTGCCTGCTCCTGTTTGAAGTCACAGCATTTTACATCCTTGCTGCACGGTTCACTGAGTGCAAGGCACTAGAGAATCGAGCTCAGCTCCTGTAAAAAGAATGTGAAATCAAAGTCTGGAAAGTCCAATGAAACCAAAGGTGTGTTGGTACCTCCTACTACACGCATCTCTGGAGGCGATGGTTTTTATTCCTTGCCTGTCTTTCAGAATATGATGTAACAAAATGATTTGAGACAAGATACGAGCTTTTTGTCACAGAAATGGAGAGAACAATTCCCCACCCCACGTTCCCAGCCTCCTCCTTTCTTTCTGCCTATTCACTCTCCTCTCTCAAAAGCTCTCCCTGATGTTCACAGGGCACATAGCACAGCGTGTTGACTTAATTCACTAGAAAAGCTGAAAACTTAACCAAGAAAAACTGCAATAATGCTATTATAGGGTTTGGGGTTGCATCAGTTCACTCTGCAATCCAGTGCCCAAAGGTGATGGCCCAAGCAGTGACAAGAAAGGGCTGCACAGCCAGTGCAGGGGCTGGAGGAGCAGGGAGGCAAGAAAGGAGAGAGGGATGAGGAAGCAGGAATAGGGGTGAAGGAATGAGACCTCCTTTTCCAAAGCAGAAACGTGCATGGAACTGCATCCTTGTCTGAATTCAGCAAAATGCTTACAAATGAAAACAAATCAGCCTATTTTGCAGCAAGGACTGTACTCGCTGTAAATTGTGTAGTTCAGTTTGGAATATTTAAATATTCAACTCACTGTAAATTGTAAAATGCAATTTAGTTTGGAATATATAAATATTCAGCTAATTGTAAATTGTAAAGTGTGTAAAGTGTAGCTTAGTCTGGAATACATGAATATTCACATACTCTGTGCATAATTTCAGGCTTTCTCATCAAAAAAATATAACGATTTTGGGTCTTCTTTGCATGTTTTTAGAAACAATTAACAGGATCCAAAGTAATTATCATTCGACTGAATTTTCTTTAGTAAATAATCGATCTGGAAGAGTGAATCTGTAAGTGACACTGCGTGTGTGGAGAGGGGTCCCTGTCACCAAGGCCATTGCTGCCATCTGCTGAGGGAGAGAGAAGGCACAGAAACTACCGAGGGTCGAAAAATCCTTCCCTGCTGGCCATTCCAGGGAGAAAATACTGAAGAAGCCCAGCTCCACCTGACCCGGTGAAAAACTTAAATCCACGATGTTAACTTCAACTCCTCCTAGAAGAAAACGGAAAGGAAAGCAACGGAGCGCAACCGTTTGTCACAGTAATGGTCAGATTTAGTGCAGTGTATTCTGCTGCAGGAAGGTTGCAAACGCTTCCCAGGGGGACCTCAGAGGTCTTTTCCAACTTAATTGATTCTGTGATTTCTGTGATTCTGCGTCTGTCCCAGCGCAGCGAGCATCCCCGAGGGACGCCAGGCGGGTCCCTGCCGGCCCGGCAGCTCCTGCTGCCTCAGCAGCGGCTTCTGGCGCGGGAGCCCCGCACTCTGAGGGGCCACGGAGCCCTGCGGGGTCACGGAGCCCTGCGGGGTCACGGAGCCCTGCGGGGCCACGGAGCCCTGCGGGGTCACGGAGCCCGGCGGGGTCACGGAGCCCTGCGGGGCCACGGAGCCGCGCTCCGCGGTCCCAGCGGCCGCAGCACGGACCGCCCCCACACACGCCCGGCCCCGCCATGACGGGAGCCGCGCCCCGCCCCTGGCCCCGCCCCCGAGTGAGCTGAGTGGGGGAGCGCCTGACTGCTCTGCGCGACAGCCAATCAGAGTGCGGCACCGCGAGGCCGCGAGCCAATGGGGAGCGAGGGGGGCGGCCGGGCGGAAGCGGCGGCGGCGGCGCTGAGGGAGCGCGGCGGGCGGAGCGGGCAGGTGAGGGCGGGTGAGGCCTCTCGGCGGGTCCGTGCTCTCCGCCGGCTCGTGGTTCCGGCTCTTGTCTCTTCAGCAGTGGCCTGGTGAGCCCCGCCGCGGGGTTTGGGCCTCTCCAGAGCCCGGCCCGGCGAACGGCAGGGCTGCGGGTGTGGGCCCGGCCCGGTTCCTCTCGTGGGGCGCGGGTGAAGAGGGGAGGCCGCACGAGGAGCGGCCGAGGTCACTTGGTGTGCTCAGCGTGGAGAAGGGCAGACTGAGGGGGGTCCTCACCGCAGGCTGCAGCTTCCCCCCGAGGGGCAGCGCCGATCTCTGTCCTCTGTGACCAGTGGCAGGACCCGAGGGAGCAGCTGGAGCTGTGCGGGCGGGATTAGGTGGATATTAGGAAAAGATTATTTCTCCAGAAGGTAGTCGGGCACTGAACAGGTCCCCCAGGCTCTCCTTGGTCACACCCCCGAGCCTGAAATAGTTGAAGAAATCTTTGGGACACGCGTTCAGGCACGGGGGGAGGGGGGAGATTGTTGGGGTGTCCTATGCAGGACCTGGATTTGATCCTTGTGTATCCCTTCCAGGTCGGGATATTCTGTGATTCTGGGACGTTTGCCCACCAGGCCCCATCTAGGGAAGGAGATCATCCCTCTCCCTTTGGCTGCCCAGTTTACAGTCTGGTGTTTCATATTTAGGGAAATGAGTGTTCTGTGTGCTTCTAGTACAGTTATTCTTGCTATAAGTAAACCTTAATGAAAAGGTAATGTGGATTTGCCAGGAGTTTCCTGTGTTCTGCATACAGATTTGTCTTTTCTGGCTCATTTTCTCACAGCCACCTCCAATATTTTGTCTTTGTTTATGTTTATACTATAATCTTGGGACACAAATCATTAACATTTGTTTCTTGGGTCGTTCCCTAGGAATTTCATCTGGCAAAAATGGGTGAACCTCAGCAAGTGAGTGCCCTTCCTCCGCCTCCAATGCAATATATCAAAGAATATACTGATGAAAATATCCGTAAAGGCCTGGCTCCAAAGCCACCTCCTCCTGTGAAGGACAGCTACATGATGTTTGGGAATCAGTTCCAGTGTGATGATCTGATCATTCGGCCCCTGGAGAGCCAGGGTATTGAACGGCTGCATCCTATGCAGTTTGATCACAAGAAGGAGTTAAGGAAACTAAACATGTCTATCCTGGTCAACTTTCTGGACCTCTTGGACATCTTGATAAGGAGTCCAGGGAGTATAAAGCGAGAGGAGAAACTGGAAGACTTGAAACTGCTTTTTGTGCACGTGCATCACCTTATAAATGAGTATCGCCCTCACCAGGCCAGGGAGACGCTGAGGGTCATGATGGAGGTGCAGAAGCGCCAGCGCCTGGAGACGGCCGAGCGGTTCCAGAAGCACCTGGAGCGAGTCGTGGAGATGATCCAGAACTGCCTGGCTTCCCTGCCCGATGATCTGCCTCATGCAGAGGGGGGACTGAGAGTGAACGTGGAGCCCATGGATACTGATGATGGCAGCAACTGCGTTGGACAGAGCGAAAAGCAGAGGGAGCGTTCTGGTGGCAAGAGAGATCAGGTTTTGGACAAAGATGCAGCAATGTGCAGCATTATTGATGAAATGACATGAAGCAAACGCCTGGTTTTGTTAATGCACCACAGTGAGAGACAGAAGGGGTTCTGAGGATACACGTATTTTGTTTTGCTGTTGTACAAGCAGACAAAGCATTTGTTGTGCACCTGTTGGAGGTTGTGAGTGACTGGGTAGATGAAAATGTTTAGTGTTTTGTGACCTGTGGTTTTTTTGGTAGAAATGAAAAAGTCTAATTTTTGTTAAATGCATCATGTGAGGTGGTAGGCACAGATTAAAGTTGGCTTTTCCTCTTGTACTTTCGTTTGTTTCTTCCTGCTTGTTTTGGGTATGCCATTCTATAATTCTATATGCTGAGTCAAGAAGAAATTCCTGTAGAAATGGTGTTTGTTTCTTGCACAAACAACACACAGGAGGTTGGAAAACAGGCACACAGAAACTCAAATTACATCAAGGCATTTCTTACGGTCTGTGTTTGAGGTGAAACCTAAAGCAGGTGGGTCAACTGTTGTCCTGTAGCTCTCACATCCTTTTACTGTGTGACCAGAATGGCTTTCCTGGGATCTTGGCAGAGCCAGCCTGCCCTGCCTTTCCCATTTTTGCAGAGCAGTTTCAGGATCCTGCTGGTAATTATCAGAATTGTTCCTCTAGCAGCTCTCTGCAATTTCCTCAGAAACCGCAGGAGCTGAGAGGAAGCCTTTTTTCAAGGAGTTCTGCTTCGAGCTGCTGCATGCAAAAATCACCCTTCATCCCTCTTTCTATCACTTTCCTACAAGTGTGATGCCAGTTTGTCTCAGCTGCATTAATCCCTTGGTTTTCCTGATTTTCACTTAAAAAAACCTGTCAGTTTGGTGCCTCTGTTCTCCTATAAGGTAAGGTAGTCATGCAAGGCAAAGTTCCAATTCTAGCATCTTCCACTTACTCATAAATAACTCCTTAGTACTTAATCTCACCTGTAAAAAACACTGTGAAGTAGTTCAGCTGCTTCAGCAAAGAACATCTCTTGGCCCTTGATCACAGGTGCAGTTTTAGCCCAAGCAATATAAAAAGACAAGATATCCTTGGGGAGTGGTGGTGATCCAGGCACAGGGAGAGTGGCCAGGGAACAGCATTCCTCAAAAGCTGTATTTCAGCATTTTGTCAGAGTGAGCCTTGAGTCATTGTTTCCACACTACTTTTTCAAGTCTCTCTATTCTGGATGTTTTATGTTATATTGCAAAAACCCAGATGCTATGGGACTTTTAAATATGAAAAAAGACTGGCGCTCTGTTAGGCTCAACTGTAACAGTTTTCCGAAAGTACCAAATTATTGCTGCCAGAAAAGAAAATTTGCTAGAAGATGCTCTGAGTATTAGAACCAGAAACTTACGATGAAAAGCTTGAACAGTTCATCCTACAAATCTGTTAACACTTTGCCAAGCCCTTTCCACTTACCACAGTCTGCTACATATTATGTAATCTTTTAATCCAAATTCTGTCTGCTGTGGCAAAAGCAGGTGTGGGAAGCAGTCTGGGACAGTGGATTGCTGATAGTCGTGTCAGCTCAGTGCTGCTGTCAAGTTTCACTTACAGTCATCATACTGATCTGAAAAAATGAGAAGCAGATTTGTGTGGTGCTGTGAAGTGTTGTCACCTCTCAGTCAAAACCCTGCCAGCAGGAGCTCAGTGCACTTGTACCCTGCCCCAGCAGCACTCGGCTGTGCTGCAGGACACAGCCCAGCAGCCCAGCCTCGGGCAAAACAACCCAGATTGGACTGAGAGGCACCCACAGCCCTGTCTGGAGATGATGTGCTAAGAAGGAAACACAGAAGTTCACAAAGAAGATAATTTTTCTTGAATGAGAAGGGCGAACAGGAGCATTGTTTGTCACCTTCAGCCGGAATGTTGTCTTACATCTGCCTGAGCTGGGTTCTCCTGGTGCTATTCACAGGTAACCAAGGGGGCAGAAACAACTGGATGGAGGTGGGTGGAGGTAACATGCTTCAGGGATTCTGAGGGTGGCAAGGGGAAATCTTATCTTGCAGCAGGAAGAGTGCGCACATGACAGAAGCTGCAGTTCTCTGTGTTAAAATAGAACTTTATCACAGTGGCTCAATAGTGTTCAAATGGCCTTACCTCCTTTGGAAAACAGAAACATGCTGAGAGTATGGTGGTTTTAAAGATGCTGCTTCTTGGGCTGGCTGCTCATCTTATTAGTGGGCTTTTTTAGATAGATTTTATGATTTGAACAGAGAACTTTGAATTGTTTTAGAGAAGATGTAAAACAAGGACATTTCACTTTGGCAGGCTTTGTTAAGATGAATGCTTAGGTAGACAGGGAAAAGATCAGCTGTGGCTTCTGATGTTTATTAGCCATATGAAATATTGGGACAAATTGATAATTTTTCCTTTTTTTAAAAAAAAATCGTGAGGGAGCAGTTCTAGATTGTTAAGAGCAACAGCAATGAAAACAACAGTTTGCAAAGTGATACTAATAAAGACAGACAGACATTAAAAACTTGGTGGAAATATAAATTCGGTAGAAAGAAAAGGGGTATTACAGATATTTCTTGTAGTTCTTTATAAAGTCGTTTATGAAGAGTTTCATTTTTGAGTTTCCTTTTCATATTAAATAAGTTGGTTCCAAAGACTTGTTTCTAGTGTTTTATTGTGGCAAAATCTCTGCATGTAAGTTTAAATATAATAGGTTAGGAAAATATCTGAGCTGGACTGGGCAAAACAGTTTTTTGCTGTCATGAATGAGCTACTGGGTGTTAGAGCTCACTGTCTTGCCCTGAGTAGTGTGACACAGCCTCCTGGAAACGTGACAAATTTATGAGGAAGCAAACAAGTTAGAAACTGCGTAAGACTTGGAAGAGAGAATAAGGTAGTGAGAAAAAAAAGAGAGTGTATATAGTATTCCTGAGAAACACCCTGAAAAGTTTCTTCTGATAAGAATGGTTAAAACCTGCTTAAGGCAAGAGAAAAGGAAATTCATTCGGCAGTGATCATTCTGATGAAACCTGCAGTTTAGTTCATTGAAAGGGGGGAAGAGTTTCTCACAGTGGTTTTGTGGAAAGTCAGTGTCTTACTTACAGGTAACCAAGGGGGCAGAAACAACTGGATGAAGCCACCCTGTGTGTGTGACTTGGGTTAAATGTACACAAAGGAAAAGGTTAAGAGCCAAGAGACTGCACCTGGCTTCAGAGAAGCCACAGAGTCTCTTCACCTCATTGCCTATCTGCAGAGTCTGCAGAAAATGTTCTTTCTCTGAACGTGTCCCTGGCCTGATCATTAATCCTCACTGCACCAGTCCTGCCAGGACACATCTATTTGTGCAAAATCTGATCCAGAAAGCCAGGTGTTCTTTGAGAGATGGGAGGCTTCAGGACATACAAGATGCACAAGAAGCTTCCACTTGCCCTGTGCTCAATAACTGTTTGTATTTTGTCCCCAGGCTCCACAGTATCGGAATTAGTTGTGATAGGAGAGGTTGGTCAGGATGTCACTGTGCCCTGCCACTACAATGTCCAGAACAGAAATGGCATCACATCCATGTGCTGGGGTCGGGACAGGTGCCCCAGTTCAAAGTGTTCCCGGCCCATTATCTGGACAGATGGCTGGAGGGTGACAGAGCAGCACAGCAGCAGGTACCAGCTGAAAGGGGACCTGCAGAGGGGGGACGTGTCCCTGACGATCCTGAACGCCAGGGAAGCAGACTCTGGGATCTATTGCTGCCGTGTGGAGCTCCCAGGGTGGTTCAACGACCAACTGATTAATCGCAAGGTTGTGGTAAAGAAAGGTGAGTGCAGAGGAATGCTCCTGTGAGTACCATTGTGGTGGATCTGCTCCTGGGTCTGGACTTCAAGGCTTGTGGTGGAAATGATTTCTGCAATCATCCATAAGTCTGATCTTGAGGACCTTGCGCATCTGCTGTTAGTGCTACCTCAGTTAAGCTGCCTTTGGCAATGTTGTTATCCCACTGCAGTCACTGCAATTAAAAAAAGGACATGATGCTTTCATGGAACATTCTTAGACACGCTGAAGAATTTAAAAGAAAGGGCAGCATAAAGTAAGGCATCCAAAGCTTTATTGCTGCACCTTTTTCATTGAAAGCTGTGTTTGATTTTCCCTGCTTGATTCTAGATTAAAGCCCAGGGATGCAAAATTGGTATAGAGAAGCTTTTTATCAATTCTTCCTTTGATTTTTAGTTTTTCCCTTGCTTGTGATACTATATAAAACAAGTGGCTGACAAATGTACTTGTGCTTTGCAAGCAAATTTTTATTGAAACAACGTCTCTGTCTCACTACACAAATGCCCAATGAGGTTAATTATGTGTTGATTTTGTCTTATTTTTTAACATCAGCAAGGATCTCTACTGCAAGTCCTCACACTTACACCTCTGAACAGACCTCAGGTAACTTTTATCCAAGTGTTAATAGCATATACAAGCCGTATTGCAAATGGGGAATCATAGGAAAGAAAAAAAATGATGACAGATGATTGAAATGTTTTGGCTAAAATTTATTAAACGTTATCAAAGATCAGAACTTGGATTTAAATTTTGCTTGATATTATACACAATCTAACAGAAGGAACATGTATATTTGGGAGGAAGCTGCTTTCAGGTGTGATGTTTTAGTGGTGCAGCAAGGTTTGCTTTTATTTGACTGTTGTTTCGGTTTGTTGGGTTTTTTTGTGATGTAAAATCTCACCTCATCTTCTAGAAATACATCCCATGAATGGTAAGCCACAACTTTTAGGAGCTAGGTGTACCCACTATTTCATCAGAATTCTTTTATTGGACTGGCTCAAAAGAGCATTGAATTAAGGCTCCTGCCTCCTGTAGCAGTCAGCAGCAGATGATTAAGGGGAATGGTAGAAAAATGGCATTAATTTTGTGATACAGTGCCAAATTATTCTTCCATTCTGGTAAGGTGTGTCCCAGAGGCTGCCCACGGCCTCTCTGCACATTTAATGACGTGAGGTCCCTCATTGCAGGGGAAGAGACAGTGCTCAGCTATTCCTCACTTGTTTTCTACATTCCCCTCACAAAAGGATAAACCCCTATCACGAACCCACTCAGCTGCATCTTTTCCAGTCCGAAAAAGACAACTTTAATTTCCACTACACAAGAGAAACCTCATGGTGTAGCAATGGCTTAGTCTTTGGATTTTAAAAAAAAAAAAAAAAAGGAGGGATGCCATTTGTATTTCTCCCTCTATCTTGGATGTTTCCAGCTAAGCAACACCAAATTAGTGTTACAACAGTTGCATTTCCTTTTTGGAAGAAGAAGTGAAAACTTTCTCAGACAGTTTCTATTCTAGTTGCAAATAACATTGAATAACAATCTTAGAACTCAGGGATTTTCTTATCCCTGTGACCTCTTCCTTAGCTGATGGTGGAACAGTGTTTGAAGTTTTCAGAATACTAAGTAGTGTGTGCATGTTCACACTGAGGGAGATTGGAAAAGGCAGGTGTCCATGTGCCTCTGATTTAGAAATAATCTAGAATCTCCAGTGGAAGCTGATGATCCTGTCTTCTTCAAAATAAAGCTTCTGGGATAAGGGTAAGAATTTAAAACATAAAAGCAACCAGCTGAGGTTGGCACAGAGTGAACAGGAGATTTTGTTTTTCAGGAGGTTTTTATGTCATCTGACAACACAGAGAAAAATTGAGACTGATGATAGATAAGACAGAAATTTGTAGCTTTTAATTTTAAATGCTGGAAACAGCTGTGCTCTGGGAAATTACCTCAAAATGTGCTGCAGATCCTTATGCAAATGTATCACATTTTGTTCAGTCTATTTACTGTATAGCTGCCTGGGGCTTTAAAAGTATCACCTGCTTTTTGTGACTCTGCTTCATGTGCTGTTTCAAGGCCCTGAGCTAATCTTCATCAGTTTTCAACTGACAACCTAAAGTTTCCTTTATGCATCATTTTTTGCTTCAAGGCCAGGTTGGATGGGCCATTGAGAAACTTGGTCTAGTGGAAGGTGTCCCTGCCCATGGCAGGGGATTGCAATGATATGGGCTTTAAGATCCCTTTTAACCCAATCTGTTTTATGATCCTATGGCCACTGTTTCTTGGCTCCAGAACCAGCTGGTAACTCCTTGCCCGTGTTGCGATAACAGTGAGAGCCAAGTATTTCTAAGAAGGAGTTCAAAGCTCTGAAAAGGACAGCAGAAACTTCAATATTCAGAGTTTTGTGCTGCCCTCTGAAGGTACCAACCTCTTATGATATGCAGAGCCCAGACTGCTGATACCCACAGAAGTTCAGGGTCCCCAAGTCAGCAGTACAAATTCTTCTCTGTCAAGACAGAACAGTTCTCTGTGCAAGTGATGTGTTTGTTTTGCCTTTGCTCAGCTTCTGGCAGCACCAGTGAATCCTCCTTTACTGCCACAAGGACCTGGCCATCGGTTTCTGCTTCAGAAGCTCCTCAGACTGTAAGCATCAACCTTGCTGCAGCACACCTAGACAGAGTGGATGGACTTGAGAGGTTACTGGGTCATCCCTACGGGTCACTTCCACTGCTTTTGCCTGATTGCAACAGAATATTGTTTTGTAGTCTGCGTGATTAGTGGTTATAAAGAGTGCTTATGTGCTCATTATTAGAGAGGAGGAAAAAATACCCTGCTTAGCGTGCATAAAGTACTTCCTTCTAGAGGAGGAAGAGCTTTAGCAACATCTGAATTTCCTTTCAGGCTTCTACTCCCTGCTCAGGCCCCTCAGACTGCTTGGATGTGACTGCAAACCTGCAGGTATGGCAGGACATGGGCAATAGTGGAACTTGGGCCACCTGAGGGCCCAGGGGTGCCCTGCACTCCTCGTGCAGTGGGGGTCAAAGAGGCAGCTCTGTGTGCCCTGCAGCACAGGTGGGAGGGTGTGACATCGTAAGACATCTTACTCATGAAAAAAATTCACCAAATACTATTAAACCTGAATAAATGAGATTTGCCATAACTTCAGGTCTGAAAACCTCAAAGACTCTGTTTAACAGCACGGTTCAACAATTGTTGCAGAGATTCTGCTTGAAATTGCACCTGTTTCTCAAATTAGGCTTTTGGTCTCAGGTGTGCTTTTCCTGCAGAGTTGCAAAACACACAGAAGACCTTTGGGTATTGCATGGGCTTCTTGTTCCACTAATGCTCCTTGGCTTGTGTTTGACAGAACACGTCTGTATCACTTCCCAGCCAGCAGCACCCTGAACGTGGGCTGTACATTGGGATTGGCTCATGTGCAGCATTTCTGCTCATCCTGATTTTGGCTCTGTTCCTCACTAAACGTAAGTACTTTTCATAGGCAGTTACTCAAGGATTGTTCAGGTTTGTCCAGTCACAACTGTGGCTGATGCCACATCTGCCACATCTCCCAATTCAGGGCAGGGAACTGAGGTCCCTGGAGGCCCCCGTGCTGTGGCTGCTCACTATGGGAATTTCCTATCCTGAAAACATTTTTGAAGTTCCCTTACTTAGTTTCTTACACTTGAGTTTATCTTTGAACCTACTGTTTTACTTGCTTCAAATGATTTAAACAGAATTAATTTTTTTTTCTTTATTTATTTTCATTCTGGATGGTCCTTAGAATATTTTTACAACACGAATAAGATTGGTGGTTCTGCAGGGTAAGTTTTCTGTTCCTGCTTTCGCTAATAGGACAAATGAGGTTGCAGAAAAAACATGTCAGTGTGCTGACCATTCCACCATGTACTTTGGCTTTCTTTTTTAACCTCAAGTTAATAGAAAATATGATAAAAAGAAACTAATAACTCCTGCCAATTTCTGTTACTTAATAAGCAAAAATAAGTGTCACTGTCAGTTCATAGTGTCTGTGCGCTTGCTAACCTCAGGTGTGAATTATCTCAGAAGTGGAAAGATGTTTCATTATCAGTCATGATCACATGTTTAAGCATATTTTACATTTTCTAGTGAGCTGGCTGATCTGTTCCTCTGTGGTTTTATTGTCTATTTTTGGTTTTACACTATGTTTTTTTACTCTTTTGTGCAGCTTTGTTGCATTTTGGAGGCCACAAGGTGTGGGTAGCCATAGTGCCCTGGAAGATGAGAATCATGCAGAGGAAAATGTTTATATCATGCACTAAGGACTGGATGCATGGCTGCCTTTGTCATTGCTGGGACATTAAATAGTTTGCAAAATGTTGGCTGCTCCCTGTGCTCAGCAGCTGAATGTGACTGCACTACTGAAGCATTATTCACATCCTAATAAAATAACAAATAAAAGCTACACTTCTAATTAAAATCTTTATCAGCCTGTTCCAGAGACAGAAACCAAAACTGGCATCAGTGGAACTTTCCATTTTCTAAAGAAAGTTATAATTATATTTATAATCTGCTTCAGAATTCTCACTTCCTTGTTGGAAAAAAAAGAGGAAGTGCCAGAAGGGCACAATTATGTTCACTGTGGATTTTATCTGCCACCTTCCACAGAGTCTGTGCCATCAGAGGGCAGAAGTAATCTCAAAGCAGTGTGACAAAGATGTCACTTGGCCAATCTTGGTAGTATTAGTAATTTAGTAGACACTTAGTTGTATTTTCATTGAAATCAGGTATGGCTTGTTCTGGTAACAGCTCAGTATAATGCCTGTCCTCCTGGAACTGAATCTGGAGGAGCTGTGGCTGCTCACCCTTGAGGGGATATCCTTGAAGCCTACAGCATCAGTACATCAATGGACAGAACAGTCACAGCTTGTGTGCAGAGAATTATGACTAAGTGTGGGGTTTTTTTGGCAAGTACATCACTATTTTTCTGTGGCTTTCTCCTCGAGCACATCTTTACCCTGAGAAGCCCTTGGGGTGGAAAGTCTTACTTCCAAGTCTCTAAAAAAACTGAACAACCTTCCCCTCTGCCTTCAGAAAGTTAATGAAATTCTTTTCTTAGCTTGCAGAGAAATCATGGACATTGCACAAAATATTGGCTAGAAGTTGGCCTTGCCTTTTCATGTCTCTAGATTTTGAACAACTCTTAATTCCTGGGTCATCCCTAGTTGTTGAATGTGTTTGATAGATTTTACCTCATAAATGGGAAATATCTGCGGCCAAGTGCCTTTCCTCTGTTGCTCCTCAATTAGTGATGTGCCTCAACTTTTATTCCCTGCAAAACTAAACTTTGGTTTACTTTAAATAAATGAATGGAGTCAGTCCTGTGAGCATGAATTGCTCTGCAAGAGACACAGCACACCCAAATCATCTTTAAGTGGAAAAATAATTGTCCCCAATTGTTTTTAAGAACACGTTTTAAATGGAGGTTGGAGAAAGAGCAGAAAAGCAGCATAGATAGGAGAGACACCCACTCCTACCAAATATTGGTCAAATCATTTTGCCATGAAGCTCATCCTAAGCATCAGTGTGGAATTACCCAACACAGACACTGCTGCCACAGGAAAAACTCACAGATGCACCACAAACTTTCTACCAGTGAGTTAATTCTAAACTCCAAAATTATTTCAACAGTGCAATGAGGCATAAAGGCACAATAATAAGATCAGTAAGTATTTATGTTAACAGCTGAGATGTTTGAGGCTACGATCTGGTTGTGCTATAGGGGGAGCTGGGGTCAGTGGAGAAGTTACCTCTCCTTGTCCCAGCTGGTGAGATGGGAGGGCTTGGGCTGGCTGGGGAGGGCAGTGGTTTCCCCAAGGGTCACACAGGGTCTGGCTCAGGGAGGTGTTCCAGGTGAGTGTTCTGCAAAGACTCACAAAGGAGGAAAAGAGTCGTCCTGCTGAGGAAGGAAGAAATGGAAAGCAGATTGTGACAGGTGACCTTGGGGTGCTTTGTATTTTCACTCGAGATCTCTGTTCTCCTGGGCTCTCTGTTGTAGCAGGCTGAAAAGGCTGAAAATTGAATGTGAATTCATGGCTGACTGAAGAGCGGGAGCACAGATATTGAGGGATCATTGATCCCAGGGCCAGGAAAACTGATGGGCAAAACCAACTCTGCCATTTTCTGTCTTCACAACACGTGTAGCTTTGTGAAGGAAAGTACTGAAACCAGAAATGACCTGCTGCTGTCAGACTGTATTTTTGCATTTGACTATTAATAACAGTTACTAACCCCAATTCTCTGCCCCTGCTGCAGATGTTGCTTTCCTTCTGCCTGGCTGAGCATGTTGCTGCTGCAGGCCCCGGCCCATGACAGGAGCTGGAGGAAGTCTGATCTGGTCTCTGAACTGGCTCTCAGGAAACATCTTCAGCAATTTCTGCTTTCCTCAATTTTATGTAATCAGTCTCTGCTGGGGTCAGAGTTAGATGTCTGGGATCTCCAAAATCACCTGATTTCAACTCTTCATGCTCTTATGGAGTTTGTGGATCATCCTTAGGACTCCTAATCATGAAAGATATTTGTCCATAAGGATCTTTAAAATTAATGTTAATATTGCAGACTAATTCAGATTAATTCTTATATTAGCACATTTTTAATGTAAAATAAAGTTCTAGAGTATCTGATAGCCAAAATCTTGAATCAACCAAAATATTTCTGCTCTGTAACCGCTTGGTAAACAGACTTTGCAATGGGTGTGTGGAGCAAGAACTTTGCCTTGGGCGTGCAGTGTAATACACATCCACAAAGGAAGAAGCACCCTGGGCTTTTCATTACCTGCACTTGTGTCAGTGGATCTTGGAGCAGGCATTTCAAAATGAGCCTTAGAGACAAGCAGGTGGCGCTTGGAACCCATTCAGCCATCAGGAGATTGTCTGGCAGTGCGTTGAGCTGATGAGGCTGATGAGCTGAAAACTCTTTTTTGAGATACCTCTGCCTTTTCTGCCTGCAAAAAGCCACTAGATAGCAGCACAAAAGCAGAAAGTGACCCATGTGTTTGTGGTTCTTCCCAGCACACTTGGATTTTGGATGGCCTTCAACGCACTCTGCTGCTGTTGGCCCAGCCTTGCTATAAAAACAAAGCTGATGGGATGCTGTGTTCATCCTGTGCCTTTCCTGGTTTCCTGTGACATACTGCCCAGTCCTGTCTGGACCAGCTTCATGGAGATATGTAGCTGAATAACGACCAACATTTGTGCCCCAGGTGAGATTCATCTGCTCCCTGCACCCGCATCAGCTGAGCATCAGCTCACTGCCACTGCTGGGTGGTGAGTTATGGGAGAAACTATGATCATTGCAGGGAAAATGTCTCCAGGATATTGGATGCCTCAGGTTTCATTAGTTCTGTTCACAGAGCAGCTGGCCTGTGCCATTGTATGAACTGTACCTGGTAGAATATAGCAAATTAGGTATTTTACTCATTGCCTTTACTACTAAAATTTTATTTGCTTTTTTCTGTGCTAGCAAGCAGAAGAGTGATATTTTCATGGGCTTGACTATCATGATAAGCCCAAAATCTCATTACTAAAAGTGTAATGCCTGGTTAAAAGCCCATCATTTTATCATTTGAACTTGGAATTGCACTCCAGTTTGCACTGTGCTACATTTACTTGCACAGAATTTTGTCTATCTGCAATTCTTCATTCCTGACCTTACTGCCCTGAATTACTTTTGCTTTATTACTCAGCTGTTCCAGAGAAGAACTTCCAGAGAACTTATTTGTCAATTGGACAGAAAGAAATAAAACAGTCAGAAAGAGTGAAATACATTTCTTGAAGATGATGTTGCATTTCTTTGGGAAGGATGTGGTTTTGGCAACAAAACATTTGCAACAACTTCCTCCAAGGGTGTCTTTGCAAACAAAAAATACGAAGCTGGGGAAAGAGAGGGGTCTTCAAGCAGAAGACAGAAGCAGGGGAATAGAATGGTTAAGCAAATGTAAGTGAAGACAAAGTCTGAGGGGAGACTGTGCCAAATGTTTAGGGGTGTAAAAGCACAGAATTTGTTCTTTCCACTCAGGACCCTGTAACAGAACTGGGTCTTAAGAGTTCCAGGGAATGGCAAAGCAAATAGAATACTGAAATTTCTGGTAACAGTACCATGCTGAGTGTCTTGGAAGAGGGAAGGTGAAGGGGACAGCCTATTCCAGGGTTAACTGCCCTCTTGCTAATTGCTTCCCAATCTCCAGTACAAAACCCCCTGGTGAGCTTGGAATCATCCCCATGTGTCCTGTCAGTGGATACCAGGGAGGGGGGAACAGCACTTCCCTGCCCACATCCCCTCCTCAGGAAGCTGCAGAGAGCTCTGGGCTCCCCTCAGCCCCCTCTCTCCAGTCCTGGAGTCCTCAGCTGCTCCTCACAGGATGAACATTCCAGCCCTGGCCACCTGCTCAGTTGGCCTTGTGTGGGCACATTCAGGTACCTGAGTGTCCTTCTGACACCGTGTGGCCCAGAACTGCCCACAGTGCTCGAGGTGGGGCTGCACCAGTGCTGAACACAGCAGGAGCGTCCCTCTTTGGCCAGTTCCTATCCGGAAGTGTCGGAAAGAAACGCAGCGTGTAAAATCTGGAAATGGAGAAATGAGACTTCAGTGGGACTCACTCAGCGCCTCTGGAAAGGATAAAATCTGGTATCCTCTTCTTCCACTTGCTGCCCCGTCAGCCAGAATGTCCCATTTTGTGCTGTTTCACTGGATGATAATACAGATCTTTATAGGTGAGTCTTCACCTGCTTTTTGTGTGCTTGCTCGGGAAATTAACATTTTTTTCCAAATGAAAACTAACAACACTTGTTTTGTGAAAACAAAACAGTGAAAAAGATCATAACTGTATATAGAACTTCAAAATTTTTCTTATTTACTGAGCTAATACTACTTGAGGTTTGTGGTTTTTTCACTTTTAAAAATGTGTGCAGTTTCCTCTGTGTTAGTTCCCTTGTTCTCTTCCCTTGTAGAGCTCCTGAAGGATGAGAATGGCTTTTTGTTACCTGCTCTTTAACTCAGCTTCGTGCTGAGAATGTGTTGTCCTGAGGTTCAATGGCCAGTTAAATGCTTCTTTTCTGTTTATCAGTCATATGCTCTGCAATCTCGTCAGTAAAGAAGCTTCAGTAAGGAAAAAAAAAAAAGGATTGATTGGGCAAAGATTCCAGATATCTTCTGCAAAGTAGAAAAATTATTCCAGGAATAGATCAAGGGGAAAAAAAATCTCATCAAACATCTGTCTTGGCTGGAGGATTAATGTTTTTGTCCATCCAATGACCAGTTTGTGGGAGAGAAGACAACTACAAGAACAACTATTGGAATCACTGCTTAGTGCCAAGTGCCCCTGAGGGCGGGTTTGAGAGAGACTGTACACAAATCTGAATATACCTGTATGATCTAACCGATTATGAATGCCCTTTTCTATTTTGGATGGGATATTAAACATCTGGAGTCCATTTCTCTCTCACTGATGAAGAACTTAGAGTGTCAAACCTCATAGACTTCAGTGGGAACACCCAGGCAGAGCCTTGGGTCAAATCTGGATGCCTGGAAGGTCAGGACCCACAGAGAAGGGCAGGATTCCCCTCACAATAAGAGCAAGGTGTCACAATATAACAGTCTCAGGAAGCTCTTTATTTCAAACACATATTATTTCCCTCCTATTTACTATTTCCTTTGGAAAATGAGTCTGTAGAAGAGGCTGCACCTGAGAAGTTATTTATTTCTTGCAGAGGTTCATGCTGTTGAAAACAGGCTGCTGCAGTATTGAAGCTCTCCTCACCAGCCTGCAGTGCAGGCAGATGTTGGCAACATTAGCTTCACAGAAATTGAAAGAGGATTTGAAAACTGCAAAACCTGTAACTTTCTAGCAGGAGTACTAGAGAGAAACTGCACTGAAGACACTCTGATGCCTTGTGTCTTTCCTCTTCTTCTTTTAAATTATTTACTTACTTATTTACTAAGTTCAGGGGTCTGTTTCTCTCAAAGACAAGAGCAGGCAAATTTTCATTTGTTAAAAGGTTGCTTAATGAGGCTGCTTTTGTGCTGTGCAGAACTAGGCTGAAATGGCAGAAGACGAGCCCATTTCTCCTCAAGAAGTAGTGACCTGAATTCTAGCAAGAGTTTTAGCTGGCTTTGCACACATCTTTGTTGGGGAGACTTGAAAATATATGTTAACCTGCTCAAGACTAAACTTGCTCCCACATAAATACTTTCAAGATCAACTGCATGTCTTGTTCTGTTTTCATAGAGAGAGGCTGTTTTCTCTGTTTTGCTGTTTCAAGGCAAATGGACCTTCCCTTTCCAGGCGCCAAATCCACCATCTTGCAAAGCTTTATACTGTATTCAGAAATTCAGTTTCTGGCATATCCTGCCTTCATTTCACTGCAGAAGCTCCTGCCCTTCAGGCCGTATTGCCTGTTGTTTTGTCTGCATCTATTCTTTCAGCATTTGGAGCTGTGGAAACCTGAATGGGTTGGCTTTTCTTGCCAGTGGGATAAGCAATAATGGATCTGAAATGTCATCCCAATAACAAGTCATGAGGCAGCCTGCCACAGACTAAAGCCTCACCTAGAGAATAGTCCATTAAAGAGAAAACAAAAGAGATGTGGACACAGTTGGAAGCATCTGTTTGCTATCTGGGAGTCGTGCCAGAAGGGAAAGGCATTCAAACAGCTGGCAAAATAGAAATGTTTGGCAAACCAGAGATGAAGCTGGTGACAACAGCAGCAGCAGCAAGTCCTCTTTGGAGTGAGCAAGCTGGCCATGAAACATAAGATCTGCCGGGTTGGAGGACAGGTCTGGTTGCTCCCCAGGTCCCTCAGTTCCTGCTCCACAGTGTGTAAATGGTAACATGGGGACAAAAGAAGGGTATGAGCATTGACACAGACCAGGTGAATGTGAACCAGGAAATATATGTTCCTGTCTGGGAATCTTTTTTGTATAGTGCCTGTCGTGGTTTCATTGTGAACCAGACAGGAAAAAAACTATCAATTTGGGTTGCCAAAAGAAAAGAAATTTTGTAATCAAGAGCAAAGCAGGTTTAAACTTGAAAAGAACAGACTTTTATTAACTAATACAAAAAGGAAAGAAGGAGAAGAAAAAAAACAACTAACAAACTCTTAGAATTAGAATGAAACCTTTCAAACATTCTTCCTCTATTACCAAAATTTCTCTCACTCTCATTAACAACATACAGAAATTACATTTAGAAACTTTCAGTCAGTTTTTCAATTCTAGAATAGTCTTTCTTCAATTCTTCTAGAGATTGGAGCATCTTTTACTCGCTATGGAACTAAAAACTGAAACAAAACAAGACAAAACAAACTTTTCATGATAACAGCCGCCCGGAAAACATTTATATCATGAAAATTCCTCCCATATTTACAGCTCTTTAATAGCTGTACTTCTGGGCCATAATCGATCCATGGGGTTTATTTTTTTTAAAGACAAAACTGTTCAACAGCAAAAGTTCTCTTCTTCATCTTCTTCTCTAGGACAAAATTTCATTGCTCTGTCTAAATCTCCCAACAGTCACAATCATCTCAATACTGGCCCCGTCAATATAGTGTTCTTTTGCTCAGATTTACAATTTGAACCGTTCATCTCCCCATATTCTTTTATGGTTTAAAGGAAAATTGTCTCATTATATTACAGTCCATCACCATAGCTTATAAAAGATTTTAATGTAAAAATAAAACAACTCCTTATCTCTCCTCCACTTAAAATATCACCTTCAATTTCTGACTGCAAAATATCCTTACGTAATTTCTCTATGTGTCTTCATTCTGTCCTTTCTTTCACTCCGGAGAAGATAGAAGCTTTCGGGTTTCATCTGAATACTTAAGAAGTTCACAAAAAGCAGCAGCCATGCCAAAGCAGTCACATTTACTAAAACAAGCCGTGCTGGGGCTGCAGAGCCATTCCTGGCTATAGTTCTGGCTGGATTCTTATGGTTAGAGAGAAAGAAAGTTAGTGGGTTCTTCTTTCCACCCCTCGGTCTCATTAGGGTTAAATTAGTTCAGAGTGAACTCCACTCAGAAAAAGCCATCCCCGCCCGATCTGCGTGATCTTTCGTGGCTCCAAGACAGCCCTGAGGAAAATTCTCTCACCGACCCATGCTGCAGGAGAAGAAAACTCGAATTCCATCAGCCAGATATCAGCAGTGTAGCTCACAGTTTGGCTCTGCGGTCTTTTTTTTCCTTTTTCCCGGTCAGCCTGACTTGCTTCCCCCTCCCCCCCCAGGCCCGACGGCCACGTGGGGGAAGGGGGAGCAGAGAATGTTCGGCAGGAGCTCTTACCAGAGCCTCTGCCGGAAACCAAGAGAGAGATGATTCCCGGGTTTGCATTTAAAAAAGGTGTATCGTAAAAGGCGTACCCACGCTTTCATTGGTTTTATCAAATGTCAGTAATACACATTGGCCAATCACGGCCAAACTACTACAGTGCCTTTTGTGAAGAAGAAATCTCTTTTAAGGAATCTGGGAACTTTGTAGATGGTTAAGAGGGAATAATATATAGAAAGATTCAGACCAGATGCCAAGATGGGCATTGTCTGTAAACACCAACCTAAGCAGGTCACTAAGAGTAAGAGGACAAGGAAAGTGTGTATTTGCTCTTTTTAAAATCAGGATAGCACCAACAACTAAAGTTTTTGTGTAGTCAGAGTACCACAAAGTAAGTTGGATTAGTTGGCAGGGTTTGCTCAGTGCACATTCTGAGAACAGGTTCCTACAGACAGATCCCAATGCTCTGCCAGCTTAATTAGGCCCTGATTTTGCACATGGATTGGTATTTTGGACCCTGCTTTTGAGACTGTCAGTGAAGAGCAACTGCGACAGCATTTCCTTTTTGAAGGAGGTGGTGGTAGAATGAGAAAAACAGATGTCTTTCACAGCAGGGTTCTGAACAACTTTCAATCACCTTCCCAGGAGAGGAGATGGGATGGGAGCAGAGTTCTCAAATCCCATTTGCAGAGGTCCCACCTGTGCTTGGGCTGTCAGCGACAGACCCCAGCTTTGCTCACCACATGTCTGATGTATTCTATGAGCCTCCCTCCAGCAGCTGGCCAGGACCAGAGCAAGGAGCAAAGCAAAGCCTGAGAGCTCCTGGCTGTTGCCTGTTGTGCCTCGGGGCAGGAGCCACCACAGGCTCCAGGAGAAGTCTTGGGGATCAGCAGCTGTGGCCTGCCTGCAGGCAGGAGTGTTTCTCCACACGTTGCTCCATTCCCTGTGTTGTGCAGAGTCACCCTCAGAGACAGAGAGCACTCACCTCTCCCCGTTCTCCCCTGGCAGCACACGCGGTGTCTGAAGCCGTGGTCAGAGGAACCGAAGGACAACCCGTGACACTGCCCTGCTCCTACCGCGTGACGCGGCGCAGGGACGTCTCCGACATGTGCTGGGGCAGAGGCCCCTGCCCGAATTCAAAGTGCAGTAACAAAATCCTGCACACCACCGGCACTAAGGTGTCGTTCAGAGCATCCCAGAGGTACAACCTGCACGGCCACGTGTCCTTCGGGGATGTGTCCCTCACGATCGGGGCGGCGAAGGCGCAGGACGCGGGAGTGTACTGCTGCCGCGTGGAGATCCCCGGCCTGTTCAACGACATCAAGCGCAACGTCCGCCTGGAGGTGGCCAAAGGTGGGTCTGGGGACCATGGGGACACAGCCAGCAGGAAGAAACAACTCCCTGGGTAGCGAAAACTGGGGTCTACGTGTGCTTTTTTGGTTTGTTTTGGCCGAAGGTGTTTTTCCCAAATGACGTATTTTTCAGGGGAGATCTGCAGCCAGTTGCCGATTTGAGTCACAGTCAATGTGCAGTTTAGATTAAAAAAAACCACGTAATTTTACCCTTTTTTTACCTTTCAGATGAATATTTAATTTCTCATTGTGTAGCTCTGCTTGTCTTTTAAAAAGATGGTAGAATTAAAAACAGATTTATAATTTGAAGAGCCCCTGGAATGAAATTCAGTTTTTCATTTAGGGTTCACCCCAACACTGAAAAAGGATTTTTGTTTCATTCATAAGGGGACACATTAGGATGACCCACCCTTAAGGGTGCTTCCTTCCCCTTAAGGGTGGGTCCTCAACACCCACATATTTGGAAATTTTGGCTCAGAGTCTTGAAGGGCTTCTTCCCCTTCCTATTATTTTTCTGAACTGCAGGATAAAGCAAGGTCTTGCACAGAAAAAAGAGATGGTATCCACCCTCCACAAAGCAGAAAACCATTTTTTTCTGGCTTTTACAGAGTGCAATTGGTGTTCACAGCACATTTGTTTGTCTTTCTTAAGCAATACAACAGGAGGGAGGGTAAAAAACGCTGCAATTGCTTGTCTGAGGCTGAGTCCAACAGTCCATGGAAAAAGAACCAGTTGCAAAGATTAGCAAGAAGATTGTAGCTGAAAAATTGAGGTTTTTTATTTATTATATTTTTATGAGGACATTGAAAAGCAAAATAACAAAGTTTTCAAGCTTTGGGGTTTTACCATACAAGGTTCTGGCCCTTCCTTTTCTACAAGAGGGTCAAGGAAGGGGTGTTTGAGACTGGTAAAAGAAAAGCAAATCTATAAATCTGTGAATTTTCCTGCCTGGTCATGCTTTCAGCTAATTAAAATAGCTTTCTGAATAGTAACTCTCCCACCTTTATTTTCAGTATTTTAGCAGCCAGATAATTTTTATTAATTTCTGCATTGGCTTCCCTTGGGGTTGATTGTGGATGCTCTGACCTGGCTTTTCCCTTGGCTCTGTTTTTTTCATGCAGCTCCTCCAGTGACCACAACTACCACCACGAGAAAAGCTCCTGATTTCTCCAAACATTTTACAGAAACAACTTCTACTCCTCAAGCAACCTCTGATCTCCAGCCAACACCAGAGACTGCAGTCCTGCTGACAACCAGCACCCTTCCACCAGAAACCACAGCCCCTGAGTCTCCAGCAGGAACTGCAGGGGAGACCTCTGCTCTCCCAACAATTGCTGTGACAGAAAAAGATATTTTTCCTGAAACTATGGTGGAAACGAGTGCTCCCCCAGATTTTCCAACTACTTCCCAAGCAGCTGATGTGACAACTGAAGATGTCATGTTTTGCTCCACACTCCCTGGAAGTACAGAGGGTAACCAGCACCAATCCTTTCCTTTTCCTGTGTAGCAGAGATGGTCTGTGTTAGCCTGGCTGGCATCATAGAGACTCTCCAAATACTTATATTTATATCTGGGAAGTTCTCTCTGAGATGCCTGTGGGTGTGTTTCAGGGGGTTTAGGCAAACACAGGTCAGGTGTTGTAGATGATGCTAAATTGGAGTGAACAGCCAAGGCAGCAGAGGGTCAGGCTTCCTGCAGAGGAGCTTTAACATGGAGAAATAATGTGGCAGAAACCTCAAGAAGTACAACAGAAATAAACACGAAGCCCAGCACCTGAGGTGGAGTAAGAGAGAGTAATTTAACTGTGCGCTAATTTTTTTCTTGATTTGGGAAAGACAGTTGAAATTGCCTGGAGAAAAGTTTAGTTTAGAGAAGGTTCTGCTTGAGAAATAGTGAAAATTCGAAACATGTTTAAAATTGAGTGTTTACATTCTCATCTCATATGAAGGCTGCTGCTGTTACCAGTGATCAGAGTGACCTGTTATCAAACCATTTGTAGGCTGCTACTTTATCCACATTACTGACTTCATTTCCACAGATTTATGTCTGTATAAATTTGAATGCCATGTAGAGACCCTTCTATTTAGTGATCTTTATAAGCATTACTTTTTACTTTGTTTCAGTGACTACTGAATTCCCAGGTACACTTCCAACTGCAGAGGAAATCACCACCTCTGTCATGATGAAAGAGATGTCAGTCATGGGTGAGTAGGATAACATTACAAGGTCAGAAGTTGCATGCTCAGAGAAATTAAAAAGTTAGCATAAACAAAACCTTTGAGTTTAGAGAGCACCAAACACATACTGATAATTATTAATTACAGCTGGCAGTAAGAAGTATCCCAGGTCCACACAGAAATTGTTTGAAATCAGAATGTAACAACAGCTGAGAAAAAAATGGCTTTATACCTCCAAAGGAAGTTGGTTTTGAATAACTCATGACTGTCAGGTATCTCAGGTCTGAGATTAGTCAAAAACTGAACTTTGCAACGTCGCTGAATTCTCAGATATCTGATTTGTCATCACTATGAGGACATTGAGATTTCCATTTTAAATCTTTCCCAAGTGTTGTGCACTCAACAGAGAACTTAATGCTAAAATTCAAGGATGACAAGTTGTATTTGGCCTCTTAGTTCCAGTAAGAGCCAAGAATCTCTTAAGTTTTAAACCCACAGCATTTTGATTTTTCCAGGTCTTCTTTTGATAGACCTAAAGACTTACAGCAGAAAGAGTGTTCCTTAATGCCCTTAGAGAGGGCTCACAGAAGAGACTAAACCGGTCTCTTGAACATTTGTGAGGGCTTCTCACTCCACTCTCACTTGTCACCCTTCTGGGGCGATGGATAATGCCTGTATTTTGTCCTCGTAAATATCTAGTTTTACAAAAGGTCTTAGCTTCAGGGTTCTTGGGGCAACTTGAGTTGTGACAGTGAGCTGGGAAGAGCTACCACAACAGCAGTAACAGCAGAGGATGTACCCTGTTGATGTGAGTCACTCACACCTGTGCAAAACCTTGTGTCAAACTGTCACAAGGCGTGAAAAGGCTGCAGCACAACTGGCTGGTGGTCTGGTGAGAGCCATAAGCCAAGTCCTGTTCTTGACTTGGTCTCCTTTCACTCTGTGAAATAATGCACTAAATGCACCCAGCTCAGGCTTACTGTAAGGTAACGAAGGCTCATTTGTTGCTGAACATTATATTGATGTTAGAAGAGTGGGAGAGAAACCCAGGGTTAAGAGCCCTCCATCTCCAAGAGCAATTTTTGGCAGGTAGGTTGGGTTGCCTGGAGTGGATGGCTCCTGCTGACCAGGCTCTGATTTAATTCCTCTTCTCTGCTCTCTTCACTTGCTTTCCCCCAGCTGTAACCCTACCAGCCATACTTCAGATCCCAAAAAATATCCTTGTTCTTTCAAGTATCGAAGTGAGCAGCAGTAGTTGGTCCCATCAGCCAGATTGCACATGTTGCCATAAAATTTTACTTTGACTTGTTGGATCTGCATTGTCACTGTTACATCTGCATTTCTTGTGGATTTTGGGGTAGTTCTGAAGTACAGATCTCTGAGAGAGTGGAGTGTCATAAAACAGGAATATGACAAAATGCAATGTTCACGCATCGCCAGAATTTTTAGTACTTCTTAGGGTTTTATTACCTGTATTTGTTTAGCTGTAGTGTTTATTAGTCATAATCTCTTTTCTACTCCAAGTGCAAATTTCTACTAACACTGGCATGAGCTACCCATGCCCTGTCCATATCTTTGATAAAATACCAACACATGGGATGTGGAGACAGGATTTAGGAGCTCTCACAGGGGGCTGGTCAGAACTGAGATATTTGGGGAAGATTAGCTTATTAATGGGATAAAATACTCTGAAAAGTTTAAAAAAAAAAAAAAGAAAAATAGCAATGGAGTTATACATTGGAGAGACACTATTTACAAAAACATGGAGTGACAGGACAAGGGGGAACGGCTTTAAACTGACAGAGGGCATGTTTAGATTTGATATTAGGAAAAAATGCTTCTTTATGAGGGTAGTGAGGCCCTGGCACAGGTTGCCAGAGAAGCTGTGGCTGTCCCATCTCTGGAAGTGTTCAAGGGCAGGTTGGACAGGGTTTGGAGTAACCTGGTCTAGTGAAGCTCTCTCTGGGTTTTCTTCTTTCTTGATGAAGGCTGACTCATTTTCCATGACTCCTTCAGTTACCATTTGTGGTGGAAACTGATCTTTCTCTTTTGGTTGCAAGATTTTTCTTTTGTTTCTCTTTTGCTTTTGCCCTTCTCATTCCCTAAGAGTTCATTAAGCAGTGACAGCCACTGTAGCCCTCGCTCCTTCAGGTGACTGTGCCAACAATAATTTCAGTCTCTTTCATTTTCAGAGGTTTCAGCAAATTCAGATGGCAATGCTGGGAAACATGAAGGTAGAGGAGATAAGGTAAAACTTCCTGTAAGTTTCAAGAGTGTTTGAAGTAGAAATCAGGACAGCAGGACATGCTAGTGATTTTCAGTGTATTCATACTACAGGGACAGCTTTTGCAAACAGTGGTTTGAACTTTTATTTAGAAGCTCAGGAACCACCTGTTCCTCTTTTAGTGGATAGAGCCAAAGCCTGAGCATTCCATCTGACTTGAACACTTCAGAAAAAACTCATACTCTGGCATCCCTGTGAGAGAGGGGAGATAACATCCTCAAGGTGTGACAGGCAAAAGGCAAGTTAGGAGAGGGTTACACATCCCAGTCTCTAAGAGAAGGATGGGGGTGACTGAGCTCCTACTTCTACTTTGGACACCTTATTGGGAAGTTATGTCAAATGGGATAAATCTGGTTTCAATATTTCAGAACAAGGATTATTAAATACTGAATGGATAATTCATGGTGTTCATCATGATCGTGTTCATCATGATGTGTCTTCTCAGCGCTCAGAACAGCATTGCAAACTGCAGCCCAGTGCTCTGAGCACCAGTGCAGCCCCTCCTGTGCAAATAGCTCCAGAGGAAATGTGTTCCCAAAGCCTTTTCAATTTCTCTTTCCCCTTCCAGTTTCCCAGCTCTGCCATTCTCATTGCCTGTGTCATAGCGGGATCCATCCTTTTCCTACTATTGGTCTTGTTGGTTTGGAAACGTAAGTATCCTTGAGGTAAATGATTCTAATACTGGCCTGATGCACATGTCCTCCTGAGTCTCTGGTTTTTCTGGGAATTCTGCCATGGTCCTGGTGCCAGTGCTGTGTTCATTTTGTGGGAGTTGCAGTCCATACTCCAGGACTGTGGTCCCATCAGGGGGCCAGGGAGGACGAGTTGGTGGGGCTGCAACAGGAGGCAGCCTGTGCGAAGAACCTGTTCCCTCACTAGTTGCAGGGCTGGCTCTTCCTGTTGGCTCTCTCTTCATACTTAAGTGGCCCCATAGTTTCCTGGAAATGCTCCCAAAAGACACTGGTGTAACTGAAATCAGGATGGGATCCTTTCTTCCCTGCTTAACCCACAGAAATTTTGCAACTTGCTGTCATTGCTTCTGAGGTCACTTGACAGATACATTAGAATTATAGATTTCGTTTTGCCATTGTAACATTAATATTATTTTGCTTCCAGGTAAACAGGCAAAGAAGCTTGTAGTAAAAAGGTAATCCATTTTGTAATTTCCTATTAAAAGTTCCAGTGTGATTTTTCTTAGAGACAGGAAGGTATTGGCCACTGATTGTATCGGGTGCAGTACTGGCTTGTGGTGCTGATTACCAAAGTTGTATTAGGGGGAAACTTCAGGTAACTTCGCTCCAGAAATTCAGTAGTGGATCCTGGATGCTGCGTCCATGTAGGAATGAGCAGAAACCCAGAGCCAGGGAGAAATTAAGCAACTGCTATGGCAGTGCAGTGACTACAGCTTAAGGAAGTGCTTCATCTGCTTTTAGTTTTGGTTGAGTACCAGGACATGATACCTTGTGCAAATGTAATTGATAAGTTCATATCTTCTGACATATCTTGGGAAAAAAATTCTGTGGACAAACCACAGGGGAGTCTAGTAAGTAACACCCCTTTTCCAAAGACCAATAATTTTTCAATGGTAGCTGGTCCTTCACTGCTTGCTCTTCCTGGGAGACAGGGACTGGGGAGAGATTCTTTCCCGAATCCCATGGTGGTTACCCTACAGCTGCCGTCACAGGGTTTAAACAACCTTTTCCTATCCATGAGGAGAATGCAAGCCAGCTAAACACCTCCCTGGTGTAAAAAATAGGAGTTACTTCATTGCAGTCATTGGACTCAGTAGCTTCAGGTTTCCATTTCTATGGGAATTTGCTGACGTTACAAACAAAAAAGAACACTCTAAAGCAGCAATGTCCTTTTGCCCCATCCAAAGTGATCTGTGCTTCTCACTGCAGTGTTGGACCACCAGAAGAGACTGGCAAAGTTTTCAGTGGTGCTGAAGGAGAAAACAACATTTTTTCCCTGTGAAGAGCTCCTACATCATTTGCAGATGCCATGGGAAATAAAAAGGGCCTGTTCCATGCTGCACTGAGAGATACTTGTGAGCCCTCAAAATATCAGCGGGCATAAAACAAAGGCCAAAGCTTCAACTATGAAAATTTAAAATCTTTGTGCAAATTTTCCCATATCACCCTTAAAACTCATTGCATAAAGAAGCTTATTTGAGAAGGGGCTTTATGCATTATTCATGGATGCTTCTGGCATCTGCCTTCTTGCTAGCACCGTGTTGCACAATTGAATTTGTTTTTCTCCATTTTTACTAATGCTCTTCCTTGACTACAACTTGTACTGTGAGGAACAGAAGAGATCACATGGAAGGCTGCCTATCTTCAAATTGCCATAAAGAAAGAAAAGGAATCATAAAATACAGTTTTTAATGCTTTTATGTAATCAACAGAAAAATTAAGCAACAAGCATTATGTGAGTTTAAATAAAAAATGCAGATTACTTAAGGGGTACCATTACTGCCTGTGATTCAGCATGTTTGAATAACCCTTGGAGAATATGTTAATAAACTTTGTAATTTGTCGCTGGCAATTGGACTTTTTATGCTACATCCTAAGGCATTTCAACAGGAGTTAGTTATTCCCCAGGTGTGGAAATGACTGGTGTGCTGTCTCTGCTCTCCAAAGAAATACTGCAGCACTTCCAGAGGTGGGAAAATGCCCAGAAGACCAACCTGTAGGGAAATTTCTCTATCCTGCCCCCACAAACCTGTGTACCACTTATTTCTAAATCTGTTAAAGAGGAGGGATTGCCAGTGGAGGCTGGGGGATCATCGATGGGGTACACTGCAGAGCTTTTGTGTAATTCCCTGGGGTCCTCACCTGTTTTGCTGCTGTGGCTTTGGGAGAAGATCCCAATCCATGACAGGGTTTGTTCTCTCCACTGCCTGGAGTCCACCAGTGCCAGCCAGGGCACCTCTGGGCAATGACAGCCTGAACTAGGAGCACACTGTGGGAACAGCATTGGATCAGAAGCCAACAGGGTCTGGCAGCTCTGGATTTCCCCACTGGTTGTGTTCAGGGCTGTGGTGAGACTGTTGGGCTCTCCAGCATCCTCTCACAGGCCATGAGTTGGGGCAGGCAGGGGAGGTTCCTCTCTGGGGTCCCTCTTGGTCTCGCCTGTGTTCAGAGCCCTGCCCTGCCCCCTGGTCTGGGCTGCTGTGGCAGGCACAGCAGAGTCCCCAGACAGAGGATGTGGCCTCTGGGCTCCCAGGCTGGGTTTGCTCAGCTGAGACCTGTGTCTGTCCCACACCCGTGACTGTGGCTGTCACCACCCCAACAGAGCACATGGACCTGGCATCTGTCACTTCTAGGCATGAATCCCACAAAAACCTGTAAGGAATAAGAGGAAACAAGCAAGACAGAAAATCCCAAACAGATTTGATGTACTCCTTTGGAAAACCCAAACTTTTCTTTTTGCCTTTTTCCCCCCACCCAATTAAACCTGCTAATTAAGTCAATAATATCTCCATTGCAGCTTCCAATTGGTGGAGCTGGGCCAATTCTTTTGCTCTTCCTAATTAGCTCTTCATTAATGACTTCTTTACAGCACAGTTGGCTCTCACTTGGGAAGGTTCTAGCATGTTTGCTGTGGTGCTGGCTGGACTTAAAAGCCCTGGTTTTGGGGAATTGTACAAGGGGAGAAGAGATGGGAGCCAACAAAGTGAGTTTGATCTGATCAGCCGTGTGGAAATGCAGCCCTGAGAATCTGCAGGAGAGCTGTGAGTGTAACTTATGCCACTGAGTATTCTTATTTATCTTTTTATTCAGCCCAATTATTGAGGCAGAGCTTTGTCTTTAGAATGGCAGCTGGAAGCAAGGATTTGGGAAGGGTTACGTTTAAATGAAAGTTCATTGAAACTATTTGTGAGGACTCAGGCTGTCAGTATGTGCAGTGAAAGGTTAAAGTGAGCCTTTTAAATGTAGCATGAGGAAATGCTGCTTTCCAAAAGCAGCAGAAGCCCCAGAATGCAGTCTCTGGGTCTAGTGGAGAAAAGCTGGATGAAAGCAGCAAGATTTTAGAAAGAAAAGGCTGTTGGAGAGGGTGTCGTTGGCATCTGGAAATGCTGGCCTTTATTTTTAAGTCTTTTACCTTGGAAGGCAAAAAAATACACTTAAGTAAAGATAAAGCACTGTAGCTAAAAAACCCTCTAGTAACAGATTAAAGCAATACACAGGGCAAAGCAGCAAAGCCATTTGCTTTAAAACCACCCTGCATTTCCCCAAAACTCCAAACCCTCCATCCTGGCCTCCCACCACCTCTCAAAGTGCCAAGAACCACGAAATCACCCAGGTCTGAGACCTCTTCCCAGCACTTGAAGCTGCTGGAGTTATCTCAGCATTTATGGTCTTGCACAGGGAGCCTGTGGAAGAGCAAAGCAGGTTTTAATTTGTTCAGAGTCCATGTCAAGCCTAAATGTTGTTATATCTGGAGAGTCTGGCTCGACTCTGTGGAGCAAGTCGGTTAATTAATGAAGGATTTAGCTTTTGGTCCAAGTAATAATTTTTACTGGTCCCCAGTACTTTGGGGACAATTGTCTGTATCAAAATGACCGATTAAAGAGGGTAAAGGAGGTCTGACGTGAGGAGATAATGACTGAACTGCCAGATTAGTATGGGAGAGGTACAGAAAAGCAATTAAAAAGGGAGATCTGAATATTTTGGGATATGGGATTGACTAATGCGGAAACAGGAGGAAATACTGGAAAAAAAAAAAAGGCAAGCACTGAGCAAGGAATACAAATCCTTTAAAGAGAAACCAGAGGAATGAATTAAATATCATTTTGAGATTAATAACAGACCTCTCTTAATAGACTTTATTGGAGCTGACTGTTCTGACGGTCTCTTTCCATTTCAGCAGCACATTTCATTATATTTCCAGGTTTGTTTCTTAGCCTCAATGTGCTCTTCCAGGCATTTTTTAAGGTTAATATAAATAAATCTCTTGGTTTCAAAGGTGAAATGTAATTAGGACTTAAGAAAGAGCAAGCAGAAGGGAAGAATGTGGCTGAGTACATAGGAAATTAGAAATAAGAATAAATAGCATCATGGGACTTGGGGAAAGAACAGAGATAACCACACAGTGTGAGATGAATGCATGAAAAAGTGGAAAATTTTAACCTGGTAGAAAGAGGAAATGGGACGTGCTGCCACAGACACGACAGCAGATGGCAAAATTGAGCTGCAGAGATTGAGCAGAGAAACATCTGGAGGGATGAGGAGAGGCTGTATAGGTGATGCAGATTTGCTGACACCAAGCAGAATCAATGCAGCCTCCTCCAGTGAGGATGGAGGTCCCAGCCAGGAGTTCAGCTCATGGGCTGAGCTCATGGCTCCAGGGAATTCCTTCAGCACACTTGGCCTGGGCTCTGGCTCATGTGGCCTCTAGCAACACAATTTCCTGCCAGTCTCAGTAACACCCTGGTTTGCTTGTGCTCCTGAGCCTGTGGTGACCACGCACTTCTTGGTTTCCTCTTCCCGCTGCCATCTAACCCCAGCTGGGTGCAGTGTGGTTTTGGTTTCTCTTGCTAATTTAGAACACAAACCCCAAGACTCAGCAGCTCCTGCAATCACACTGAGGAAGCAGTGACCTGGGAAAGGAAACGTCAGCCCTAAACAATCCCACAGCTCATCTCAGCATCCACTCCCTCCTGCCATCCAGCAGGATGGGGGCCTTGGAAAGGAGTCCTCCAAGGAATCACTTTGGAGACCGTTTAGGAACTAAGAGGAACACTGTGATTGGAGTGGGGCTTTCCACAGGGAACCCTCCTTCCTCACCCTCATCTCCTCACTCCGTAGTGCAGAGTCACAGAATCCATGAGGCTGGAAAAGACCTCCGAGGTCATTGAGTCCAACCCATGACTGATCCCCACCTTGTCACCAGAGCACTGAGGGACAGTTCCTTGAACACCTTCAGGGATGGGGACTCCACTACCTCCCTGGGCAGCCCTTCCAATGCCCAGCAGTGCTTTCAGTGAAGAAATTCTTCCTGATGTCCAACCTGAACCTTCCCTGGTGTTGATTGATACCATTTCTTGTCCCATTGCTGGTTTCCTGGGAGCAGAGCCTGATCCCCACTTGGCCACAACCTCCTTTCAGGGAGTTGCTGAGAGCAAGAAGGTCCCTCCTGAGTCTCCTTTCCTCCAGGCTGAACATCCCCCTCTCCCTCTGCCTCTCCTCACAGGACTTCTTTTCTAACCTCAGCTAAGGAGCTTCAACTCTTTAGAGGTTTGAAACTGAGATAGGAAAGACCATGAGGACACTGGGAAGAGAGAGGCAAATTGGAATGTGCAAATACCAATGGAAGGATTGAGGAGGAAGGTGCTGGGAAATAGTCTCTGGTGGAAGTTCAATGCCTTTTTTTAGTCTTTCAAGCACTGACCCTTCTCCAGGAAGGGGAAGGGAAATCTACCACTTCCCAAAATATCTTTTTTGTTATTATTATTTAGGAGAAAAGAAGCTGAATATTCTCTGACTGTTTCAGAATGTAGATTCTTTTTTTAGGTATCTAGAAAAAATAGAAAATTTTGTGGGGGTGTGTTTTGGGTTTTTTTTTTGGGGCGGTTGGGTTTTTTTAATACCTGGGAGAAGAGGTGTACGGTAGGTAACACAAACTAGGGAATAAATCTTGTCTATGGTTATGTTTTCTAAAACAAAGTGTACTGAGGCCTGACTCTCTTATCTCATATACATATTCTGTAGTTCTACTGATGTAAGTGAGCACTGAATCCTGGAAGGTAACCCCTTTTCATGCCTAAATGCAGATCTAATGAAGATTCATGGCTTCAAAGGTGCTCTCAAGCACCGGAGCTGGTGTCATCCTTAACTAAGCCATCCAGTAGTTAATAAACATCACGCAATCATCTCCATATTTAATGCAGGGCAGAGAATTTTATGGGGAAATCTCTAGCTTTTAATCCAGCAATGAATCATTTATGGGATTTTGGATTATTCACTTTGTGCTGAATTAAGTTGTCTCTTTCCACCAAGCGAGCCCCCCGACGTGGGCTGCGTCACCGGACAGGCTGCACAGTGATGGATGGTGCTGGGATGAATTATTTATTGGCCATTTTAGATCACTTGCCCAGCAGTGAACTAAGCCAGTTAATTTTAAATCTGTTCATCTCCATTCCTAAGTGAACAAAAAGGTTTCCATGTACGTGAAATTCATCTCCCTTCCTTCCTCCCCCTCCTTCCAGTCACTGGTGAATTACCCATGAGGTTTGGGTTGGGTGAGTCTGGGATGCAAACTGTCCCTTAAGGGGTGTCGTGACAGTATCCTGGCAAAGAGGACAGTTTGTCCAAGCTGGTTCTGGTTCTTCAAGTCTCACTTGTGTCCTACTTTAAAAGCTGGGGAATGGAAATGGTTGTGATTCCTTAGCTTGTCATGCACGTGGTACAATCCTCTTTGGTCCACAGGGGCTGTGCAGAGAATGTGTCAATGGACCCAGTTAGGGTGAGGAGGGAAACTCCCAGACGCTGTAATGATCAAGCACTGATTTTTTTTTTTTAATTATTTAAAATTTTATTTCTACCAGCAAGCCTCAGCCAATGCCAGGGCAGAGGCCTTTCCCAGGGCTTTCCTGCCAGCTCTGCTTCAAGGACAAGGGGCATTCAGTCTCTCAGTGGAGCAGAGAGTCAATGCTGCTTTTGAATTCTGCTTGGTGTTTTATGCCCTTGGTCCATTATCTAATGGGGAATATGATGAGGTAATTATGGAAATACACAAATTGCAACCTCATGAATACCAAAGAAATTCGTGATGATCCATGCTAAAAGAATGCATAAAAATGCAAATCATTTGTAAATGGGGAGCAGTAAATCTTGTTAGTATTAATAACTTAGAGCATTTAAATGCATCGTGTCTTGATGAATTCTAACCAAAGCTGTCTGGAGAGATGGTTTTAGGACTCTTACCCTGTGAACTGTGTACCATGAGGTCAAGGGGAGCTGTAACTTGGATCCACCAAGTGGGTCCACCTTTGGTTCCCTCTATAAGCACTGCTTGGCTGGTTCTTTTGTGGGCTAATGAAGGGATTGGGATTTATCTTCAGGATGCTCTCTGTCTTTTGTCATATCACACTGTATCTTACTTTGGTTTGTGGGAGGTGCTCCTGATGCCTTTTTGGGCTACCTAAAACCAGAGGCCAGACAAAATTAAGGGAGTAAAAAGTGTTTATATTTATTGAAGGGCCTTCAGGTACATTAAGGTGAAGCCCCAGGGGCTACACACAAAAATGGATGACGGGTCACAGGTTTTCACACTTTCATAAGTTTGGTCCATTTGAATATTGGGGGTTAATCTTCCAATTACAGCTTCAGGTAATGAAGTCATTTACCCCAAGTTTTCTCTTCCCCAACTCACTTTTTTTTACATTTCTCAGGGCCTGAGACAGTGAGGTGTCCTTGATTCCCAGGCGTAGAGAGGAATTGTTTTGTCTGACCAAAACGGGAAGACAATAGCTATCACTTTATATGGAGTTTAGAGCTATACACTAAAGAATTGCAGGATTAAAAATATATGAAAAACATACGTGTTAAAATCCTAAGGCATCACTCCCAGCAGCATCCTGGGGAGGAAAGAGAGAAGAAATTCCATCTCTGTTCAGATTTTTGCCATTTTTTGTGCTGCTGTTGTGATACATCTGGCATATGGTGTGAGGGGCTTTTCTTAGGAGTCTGCTGGGTGAAGATTCCACCTGGAAATACACTTACTGAAGCTTTCCCAAGTCATTAGCAAACTCTTCCATAAACTTTGCCAGGCTTGCCAGTGGCTGGGTGTTTGGTGGAGTTCCTGTTTATCAGCTCTTCCTTTCTCTTTAGTTCATTCATCCCCTGTCTATAGCTGAGTTATTTTGCCCTAATCAAAGATACTGGATGGCACCTCCATACATGAACCCTGTAGCTTCATAAAACCTGATGAAAGAGAGAGGAATATTCCAAGAGAAAACGAGAAAAAGTCATGATTTATTACTAATAAACAGCTCCCTGGATCTTATTATCTTTGCTGTGTAGAAGCTTGGAGATCTAGATTGGACTTTGTAATTCACATTGAAATTCAATGTATCGCATGTCTCCTGTAAAGCCACATTTTTGAATGATACTCAAACCCTATTAAACAGGTACTCATTAAACCACAACACCCTATAAATTCTTCCTGAGTTTTTTTGACAGTACACATCAAACACGAACCCTTAAGTGCTTTTCATTTTCCTGGTAGTGGGCTATCATAATGCATCACATGACAAAATAATGTGTTTACATGACAGATTTAATGCTTGATCTGCTACATGAAATGCTTCAGAGCACCAGAAGACAAAAATGTAACATTATACTTCCAAGTGTCTATTAATTCTTAACTAATAATAAATTACAGTGGGATGCTGATAGAAATGGTTGAGAGGCACATGCACACGGGAGGAATTCATGAGGATCAGTGACATGGCAATGAATACTAAATGCAGGCATCATAGCTAGGGTGAAAACACAGCGTTTCTGAGTTGGCAAGAAACTTGCTGCTGCTCCACGGGTCTGGGTTTCTTCTTTTGGGTCCTGACAGCCCACACAGGCTTGTAGTGAAGGTCATGTTAGATTTACTTTCACTTTTCCCTCCTAAATGATGCCAGCAAGGAGTCCCAGCTGGTCCTGTCCCATCCTGGGAATTGGCCAGACATGTGAGCAGGACTGGAACGCAGCCCCCGGTTCTGGGGACATGAGGGTGCCCCACCAGCCTTTTGTGTCTCCCTGGGGCTGAAAGGGTCACCCACTTGTCCCTCTTAACCCCTGTGAGCAGCGTGGCTTTGCCTAGCCTGTTGTATTTCTTTGTGAATTGTCAGCCTGTGCCTGGCCTGACAGCTGAGGGGGCACCGTGGGATGGCTCTGAGGATCCTCAGCAAGCCTCTCTGCCTGGACATTTTGTAGGGATGAGGGGTTCACTGAGGGCCAAGGGCAATCACCAATCCTCCTGGGGTTGGGAGAGAGAGACAGAAATCAACCCTTCCTTACAAACTGTCTCCCAGCAGCAAAAGAAAGTAGCCAAGTTTCAGTTTTTTTCAGGCAAAAGACCCTTCTGCCCTGCTCTCTTTTGCTCTTCTGCTCCATCCCTGCACCTCCTGTGCTCATCATGTAACCTTCCCCTGGTGCTGGGCACGTGGCTCCCACTCTCATCCTGCACATCCCAGCCACCTCAGCACCTCCAGATCAGACCCAAGATGTGCTTTTCTCCCACATGAATCAGCTGTTGTGTTTAGAGCAATGATTTCATGCTTGGCTTTGAGCATCCCTTCCTATTTACCCTCAAAGCAGAGCACAGACAAGTCTCAAGTCATTCTGTGCAAAATAGTGGTTTTTTTCTGTTTGTAAACCTCTATGTAAACCATTTTTACTTTTGCTATACATTGTTTTCATCAAAAAGGGTTATTAATTCTGGAGTTTCTTTATGAAGATTGTCCCTCAACAGGTCTCATTTTTCCACAGTGCCACCTCCTTCCCTCCATGCAACTCTTCTGTAATTCATGACATCGTTGACTTCCAGCCCCAGCAGAAAACTGCCAGAATTTGGAATTTCAAGAGTGATATCAAGCCACTCCACAAGTTTAGAGTATGAGGGCAGCTGTGTCCATTAATCTTTTAAAAGAACCCAAATCTCTGTTTTTTATTGCAAGTGGGAGCTAGGAAGGAATTGGTATGTGGGAAAACAATGCTGTAATGATGACATACAATCAAAGGGAGGGTAATAAACCTTCTATTCCTCCACACTGACTGGGGGAGTTGGCTGGGGAGCAGGAGATGAGGCTTGTTTTAACTACAGACAGCTCTCTCTTTTCAGTTTTTATAGCTTTCTCAATCACTTTGCTCATCTGCTGCTGGAGGTTTTTATTTGCTGATAAGGGCTGTTAAGCAGTTGGAAAGTCAGACCAATGAAGTTATATAAAATGCAGCAAAGGGTTTGTGCCAGGTTAGAGCCAAAATGCTGGAGGAGAGTGGGAGATGGGAGGGCTCCAGCCTTTCCTCTTGGCAAGGGAAATGTCCTGAGAAGGGGACAAATTACAGTAAAACAGCAAGAGATGTTATTTACTGCAATTTGTCACTCTTCCAGGAGGGGGTATATACACATATTTAAGTATATATATAGACCTACTTATATTTGTCCCTGCTCCTTGTGCTGATGGGACAATGGGTTCCTCTTTCTTAGTCTTTTTCCTCTTTTTCTGAGAAATTTCTGAAGCCTCCTTAACAGGAAAATGAATAATAAATGTTGATTGGGAGCAGTGCTAAGGTTGCCTTGCCCCAGTCCAGTGGTCTGAAGCAGCATCTTCTAGTGAGGAAATGACCAGTCAAACCCCAGGAAGTCTTGGAGGCCCATTAAAAGCTACTTCCCAAGTGACTTTGTAGTACATTTCCTTATCTGGAAGCAATCAATGATGGAAATGGAAAAATGACCAGATTTGAACAACACTGGAATTTTTCTTTGAGCAGTCTTCAGGGCTGTGTCTCTGCAAGCCTGAATGCAGAGAATAATGTTGGGCTGCATCCATGGTGAACCTGGCTTTTTGGTTTAGGTTTAAAAGTTTATTCTATATAGGGTATGTTTGTTTTTTTGCTTTTTTTTTTTTTTTCAGAGGGAACAGTGATTCTGGGACTGCTTTGTTCTTGTTTCTCAGTCACTATTTATTTATTCCAATTTGTCCCTTTATGAGAGAACTAAAAACTAATCTGGAACGTCAGGTCTGGAAGGTCACATACTCTCTAAAGAAACTAATATAATTTTAGAATTTAAAAAAAAACCCAACCAACCAAACCCAAAACAAAAAGCCTGTTCCCCATATTCAGCTATTATCTTTCAGGTCCCTCCTGCAAGTTGCTAACATAGTTCAGTTGACTTATGGTCACTTTTAGCAGTTTATCAAATTTTCTGATTTTTAAAATGCTCCTAATTTGCTCACTTTATGTCCCCAGAGTGGAGGATTCTCTTTAAATCCTGCATTTCTCACCAACTTGTCCACAGCATCAGTTATTGCAGTACAATGACACCTAGTTTTCAAACAAATTCCTGGAAAAGCAGGCATTATTTTCAAATGTCACCTCAATTTTGGTCCTGCCCTAAAAAATGAGGAGTGTCAGGTTTTACTAAAGCATTTGAGTTCTCTTTTGCTCTTTCTTTTTGCTCTGAAGCAAATTGGAAACATTCTGTAGTCCCTTCTTGTCTCACCTCTCGCAGATTGTGTATGATAGGTAGGCAGGTAGGTGCCTTTCTGCCTCCTACTTTTATTCTTGAGAAATTTCCATCTAACCCCAAGGAAATATGAAGTCAAAACTGATGACTCTGCCTGGAAAAACTCCACTGAGATGTGACAGCTCCTGCTCCCTGGAGCAGAGCAGCAGCGTGAACACCTTGGGAGAAATGCTGCTGACTGCAACAAACCATTCACTTCATTTTCCTTTCCCTCCTTGGAAGCAGTTTGTTCAAAGCCCTCTGCAGTCAGGAGCCTGAGAAAATAGTTTAAAAAGCTCTAGGAAAGGATTTACTCTTTGCATGAGCTGACAGTCTGCAATCTTCGGTGCAGAGCAGTTAATTGAAAACCGGGGAAGGAAAGGCTGTTAAAAGGTATCATGTGAATCTTGGCTCAAGGCAGTAAAGCCCAGCTTTCAAGTTAGTTTTTTTCCCTGTTTTTCTTCTTGAAAGACGTGCAAGTTCAAGGAACAGAGATCTCAGGGAGTCTGGATGGCCATAAAGCTGCTTGGTGATGATGGACCATCTGCTGCTGCAGAGCAGAGCGAGTGCAAGGTGCTCACTGTGGAAGCCTGGTGACCAAATGCCTCTTGGATGAACTGAATTCCTCTATTTCTACAAATGTATGCATTCCCACACTGCTGCTGCATCTCTCCTCTCTAGCAGCCTGGGTTTTGTGTCCAGCACGCTGGGATATGGTCTCAGCAGAGCAGGTTGGTGCCCTCACCCCGTGGTTCCGGCCGCCTCACCCTCAGTGGTGGCTGAACTCATTCTGGCCAGATTTACCCATCTGCTTCATAATTTGGAAAATCACTTTCCAAACTGTGGTCTGTTAACTGTGTAAAATATTGGCACTGAACATGGTCTGAATGTCACTTCAGGAAAGGTGGTATGAATCCTTTTAGAAAAACTGTAGCCAGTGAGTCTGCCCACACATTCCCTGGCATGTGCAGTATGTTCCCTTTCCTACCCTCTGCAGGAAGGATTTGAGATCTTCTTGGCTGATGTTACATTTTCTGATGCAGATGCATTAAAAATGGATTAATTTTCTTTTCTTTTTTTTTTTTTTTAATTTTTTATCAGGCTCCACTACTTTCCTGCTGGGGCTATTTATGTAGAACTAGATTTAAACGTCTCCTATTTCATCATAAATTGTATTGACCTGGTAAAATCCATGCCGTTTTCAGCAAAGTCTGTTGCATTTGGAAATAAGATATAAATCTCCTCACTTGAGAAATTTTTTCTAAAAAACTCTTATTTGAGGCACAAGTAGGGTCAAGGCAAGGTAAAAAAATGAGATCCAAAGTTTGCTGTGCTTTCTCCTCATACCAAAATCCACCACGTCAAATCCACCCAGCCCCCAGAAACTTTTACTTCTTGCCACTTGTAGTTGTGGGTTAATAAAATCCACACTCTTAACGGAGTCAGCTGCCATCCTCCTGCTGCACCACCTCTGAACCCCCAGAGACCCAGAAATAATGACACAGCTGGCCCTCACCTGCAAGGGGATCAGCCTGTGATGTGCTCCCAGGCATGCCTCAAGACAGAGTTTGCCACAAAATGTAATTGCTGCAGCTTTATTATAAGACATTGCCAGAGCAAGAAGAGGTGCTGAGGGGCAAAATCTCTTCTTTATAATGAGTTGAAGTGTGTGCTCATGCATTGGAAGCCAGGAATTCATTTCTAGCCTTCTCCTGAGAGAGTCTAAAGCCACTTTTCCCAATACAGTGGCTGAGCTGGTGGCTTCTTTGGAGTAGGAACACTTTCCTCCATTGTCTGGAGCTAGAGCTAGAATAATGAAAGAAAAAAAAAAGTAGATTTGGGTTGTACTGGTGACAGAGAGAGAAATTACTGTCAGAATGGAGTGGGGTCCAGTCAAAGAGAGGCCTGGGCTCTGGACTTGTCCCCCCATTGCTTTGCATTTTCCTTTCAACCAAATATGTGAGGTTTTGGACCAGGAACAAGGTCCTTTTCCCTTTCTGTGATTGTCTCAGCAAGCAGCTTGTACCCCCATAAAACCCCCTGCCCCTTTTGCCTATCAAGAGTCTTGCAGGGGGATCATTTCTCTGGATGGTCCAGCTTTGGCTGGATCATTTCCAAGGCAGGTACTAATCCCTGTGCAATGCTCCTCTTCCAGGCCCTTCTCTCCAGGATCTGGATGCACTCCAGTAGCCAAGCACCTCTGCTCTGCCCCTGAAACTGCCAGGCCCAAATTTCAGATGCAGAAGGTAGTTTTATCTAGCCCTGAGTGTATGCACAGAGGAATAACCGAGCTACTTGATGAACTGATTAAAGATTTATAGTTCTTAGAGCACATAGCTGTCTTTTGGGGAAAATCCTGGATCAGAAATCCATCTCTGTCCTCACTAATCCACATATTATTCTCTCTCATTACTTTCTATTGATTCATTTTCATTTCATGCTGCTGCACTGGGTCACCAGTGTGTTTCTGATATTCCAATACATTCCTTAGCTGTCTCCTGACTCTGGTATTTGGTGGCATCTGTTAGCATGGTTGACTCTTCCCTGTCTATTCATTTAGTGATAGTACCTTCATTTTTCCTATTAATAATACCAACATCCTACTGATCAACTAGCTTGTCATACTCTGACTGAGTAGTTAACTCTTTTGTGCCTTCTCTTTTCTTTCTATTTTGCTACCTGCAAAATGTTTTCAGGAATTTTTTTTGTCTCCTCTGACTTTCCAAGTGATGCAACCCACGCTGTTTATGGTGTCATCCAATGGGAAAAACAGAAAGCGGGGAGCTCTCCTGTGCTCTCACTGGGCTCTAGGCTGCCATTCAGCCACCGAGGTGAAGCACAAGGGATAGGAGCTTTACAGGAGAATAGGAGCTTTAGGGAGCTTTACAGGAGAATATGTATCAGACTGTCACACGGACCCGATGTAGTAGGCACAGACTTCTGCCTATTTTCTTTCTTCATCTATTTTTGCCCAAACATTTCACTCCAGGGACTCCCCTCCCCTTAAGAAGGGGAGGATGGGACCTAATTTATTTTATTAGGCATTGTTGGTGTTATTTTAATACAAGGAGAAATACTTTTTGCTCCCCAAAGCCCACCACATCCCACAAACTTGTCTCTAAGGACATGGGAGTGAACCAGTAAGTTGTTCTTGCTGTCTAGTGAGGAACAACAGCAAAGAGCAAGGCCAGTGCTGGGCTCCTGCCCAGCTGGACACTGGCATGAGCTGGAATTGCTGTCACAGGTATGGATGCAGATGAGTGACACATTCCACAGCTGTCCCTTGGCACAGCCCTTGTATTTCCCAGAGTCTGGTCCCTCTGGAGAGGGCCTGCTTCACATCTCCCTGGGCATGACCCACTTGTCATGATGGGACTTTCACATTTTAAAATGTCAGAAAAAGTGTATCAGCCCCAGTGGTGGAGGAACCCTTTTTTTGATGTTCCCAGGCTTGTCAAAGCGATGTTGCGAGGGACTGCAGAGCACTTCTGTTTAGTTTCAAATCTGCTTCTAACAGCTGGGCTGTTCCATCTCCAGTGCTCAGAGTAGCACAGCACAGCAGCCCCTCTGAGCAGGCTGCTTCTCCATCTCAGCTGCTTCCCTTCAGGGTGTCCCTCATCCTGAAATGCACAGCAGATGTGAGTAACAGTCCCTTCCTGGGATTTCTCATCACTTTCCTTTGCTGGACTGCCTGAGCAGCAGGGGACAATACCTCTAGCATCACTCTCCATCAGTTAGAAAATCCCTTGTTTTCCCTAAATTGCAGCCATTCCTCTCCCTTCCTCTGGATTCACAAGAATAACAACAGAAGGCAGCTGGGCTGTGCTGTGAAACTCCTTCCTTGCTCGGTCAGCACACCCCGTTTCAGAAGATTTGAGGACGTGGCAACACCTTAATTCCAGGACTTCAGTAAAACAACTGTGCCAAAACCTGCCCCACCCCACTGCAGGATGGAAAAGCTGCTGAAGACACATCTCAGCAGGGTTTTGGGAAGGCTTGGCTGCTGGAACTGTTATTCAGAAACACCTCTGTGGCTTCCCTACGGCTGCTAATGTGAACACAGAGGTCTTGCAGACAAACCCATTCAAGTCTTTTTAGAAAGAGTAAAAACCCTGATATTTTTAATTTCTTTTTTATTTTCCACCTTCTCAAGCACATCTAGTTTCTTACTGTGCCTTTCTCCACCCGTCTTCGATATTTCTTCCCTTGGAAAACACTCATTCTCAATACTGACTGGCTTTGACTTATTTTTTGTTAAACAAATTTGACCCTTAAAATGTCCCATAGACTCTTAAATCCTAAATTGTTTTGCACTCCTCCTTTTTAGCTGGTTCAGCTTTTCAAACTGCTTTTTTAAAAAGCCGTTGATACCAGAGTGGAGCCAGAATCCTGGGTTTCTCTCCCCAGTTGCTCAATTGGAAGTAAAACTCACCTTCTTCCCTCTGCCTGGCCCAGTGTGATTGAGCTGGATGTGTCCACGCTCCGTAGCTCAAGTACTTCCCATGATAGGAAATCTATCGGGCACTAATGGAAGATGTTCCTGTAGTTAATTACTCCCTTTGGTTTGTAGAAAAATAATAATTAGAAAATGACTCCCCATACTTAGCTTGGATTGATCCAGTTTCAGCTTCCAGCCATTGAGTCTTGCCCTGCCCCTGTCTGACAGATTAAAGAGCTCTTCCTTAACAGAAAATCTTGTGGATACTTTAGAGACCTCTTCACCTTCCCTTGGTGAAATCAAACAGAAGCTCTTTGGTGTCTCCCTGCAAAGGATGTTTTCCTGACAAGGGTCAGGGCAGGCCAGCAGGGTCCAGGTCAGAGATCACAAACCAGAAACTTCCTATGTTCTTGGCCCACTTTCTAGAAGCCCAAAATAGATGAACTGTGAGAAGGGATTAGGCATTTAAATATATTTCCCCTCTCCCCTCCCCATGATTCAAATTAACGGAGAACTAATAGATAAAATTAATCAGGCACTGTTTTGTCTGTCTCCATGAAAAGGCAGGTGAACATTGAACTATATTAAATACTGCTTTCTCTTGGGAAAGTTAAGATTCCATAAAAATACAGTTAATTAAAGATTGAGACCAGACAATTACATGAATATACACAAGAATTATTTGAATATGGATGCTACAACATTGGAGGAGTGAAGAAGAAAACCTGTCCATGCCCCTAAAACCCCATTTGAACAGCTTAGTGCTGGATTTCATATTTGACTTAATAAAGGCATTTACTGTTAATGAGATGATGAATGTGCTGGAAAATAGGACTAAGTGATTAAAATAGGAAATTCATGAGATGCAGCTCTTGGCAAGGGTGGGAATGGGAAGGAAGTGGGTTACTGGGAGTACGTGATGGAAAGAGCTGTCCTGGGACCTGCCAGACGGGCAGGTGGGCACCCAGAGAGGTGTCTCATAGTCCTTTTCTTGGCCTCTGTGGCTGCCTGACCTCCTTTCTTTCTTCCTTCCCACTCCTCCTGATGTTGCTGGCTGTGTTGACGACGAGCCCTGATGGTGCTGTGGCTCTCCAGGTCTGCAAATGAATACAAATGAAAAGAAAATCTCTGCCCCGTGATTTTACTAACCTGTGTGCATTTGCTTGTCCAAAACAAGAGTGCCAGAGGCTGGGTTAATGAGAAGCTGGTCACAGGAGCAGAATCCTGTTGAATACAAAAAGCATAATTCAGTCCTTAGATCATAGGAGATTTGGGAGATTCTTGTGTTCTGCTGGTATCGCTGGGTGAATTTCATGGGTTTAGTGACCTCCAAGCAAGGACAAAAAGTACTGTGTCCCATCTAAAGCCATTCTCTGCAAAAATAAGACACAGTTTCTGGACACAGAATGCAGGCATTGTTACAGAAACTATGTATTGCAAATTTTTCATTCGTTATAAAACATTGATCAGATTAATTCAGTGTTTCCATTTGCCTCTGGAACTGACCTTCTCCTGGGAACAGGCAGCTGGAGTATTTAATATTCAGATTGCCACAAAAACTACCTGCAGCAAAACCTGCACCAAGGAAATGGGAACACAGGAGAGTTCTGCCGCAGCACAACCTCCACTGCCCTTTCCATCCAGGTTAAGGATCATTAGGCAGCAGAACCTCTCAAATCTCACTTTGCAATTCCAAAATTGGCAATTCTGGGCATGTTCCTGGGACAGCAAAGGGAGGTTTTGTCCGCCTTCATTTTTTTTCCGTGCTGAAGGGATGAAATCTTGCCTTTCTGGGCATAAATCACTTTTGGTCCTGGGAGCTTAGGAGGAAAGCTCCTGAGGAATTTTGGGCCTTTCTTTGGGGTATCTGACTCTTGGTGTGACAAGTGTGAGGGCAAGAAAGCTGTGCTGGCTCACACAATTCAGACTTCAATGCAACAGCAGCCACTAACACATTAGAGGAGGAGAAAAGAAGTCAAAGGTTGTTTTGATTTCAGATGTACAGGCACAGTATGTGACAGCAAAGTAAAAAAAGACCTCTGATAGGAAAGACGGCGTCTTTTGGCTTGTATCCTGCAGAACAGGGCAGGGTGTAACGCGGGAACGCCAGGAATGATGGCAATGGAGAAAAAGCAGGCACAGAGCAATTCCCTGAAAATGTTTGGCCGTTAGGTGCCACTCTTCTGCTGCATTTCCAGCTGACACAAATTACTTCAGTTCGGGTAAGCCAATGCAGCTGCTTCCTCAGTCTACAGGTTTAATTCATGTGAGAACTTGACAATAAATTTTTTGATCAAGAACCTTCCACTTCATCCAATTCCTGATTAATTTGATTCCCCACTTTAACGTGATTGAAAATCCAGGAACCGGCTCCCTTGCGCTCAGAGTAAAAACAGCCAATATATTCTGTTTGATGTAAATCTCTTTAGGTAGCAATTGTGGGATAATTCGGTCATCAGCTCTGGGGTGTAACTATTGAATTTGTGCAGAGGGTGACATTTTAGCACTGCAGAAGGTAAAGGAGTCCAAGAAAAATACATGAATAACAAGGAAAAAGAGCGGGTCCAGCGGGGACTCATTTTGTTGATATTTCTGACTGTGACACTCAGTTGTCTTATAATTTTGGTCAAAAAAGGATTCTGAATGCAGCACAGAATAATCCCAAAGTCAGAGAGGCTAGTCTGCCATCTTCTATCAGCAAAGTCTGTATAGGTGCATCTGTTTCACCCACTTCTCCACTGTCCTCTTCAACAAAAGATAAATGTGTGCTTGGCCAGCCCTCAAAACAGCAGCATTGACTCCTCAGATTGCATCCACATTGTAAGGACTCAGTTGAGAAAGATGGCTTACATGGGGAAAGCAGTAGCATTAATTGTTTTTTTCAGGAGCATTTGAAAGATTTATAGCAAACTTACATCTTAGTTCTAGGGAACGAACTAGATTAGTACTAATTAAAGACTATATTTTAAATTTAAAATCCAGTCACTTATGGCTTGCATATGTAAAACTCCTTGGTTTTTGCTCCTGATGAAGATTTCGTTTGCTGTTTCTGCAGTCAGCAAATGAAAAGCTCCAGCTTTCTGCAGTGTACCTTGCTGGGAGGAAAATTGTCAACATATAAAGTGAAGGAGACTGGTGGGGAAGGCATTATTTATTCTATTTTAATCTTTTTAATATCCCTGTATTAGGGACATGGAGCCTGCAGTGATCTCTCCATGGGTGACAGAGTGCCTCTGCCCAAGGTCACTTATTGATGCCTTTATTTGTTTGCTCCACCACTCCTCCTGAATAATTCAGGAGCACATTCAGGCCCAGGAAGGCTCCTCAATGAATTCAGGAAGCAGCCAGGGCTCAGCCCTAGGGCTGGAGGTAGCTACAGACCACCAAAGGGCAGGGCACGGGCTGCCCTGTGCCAACACAGGCTCCAGTCTGGAGCTAAACCAGACTGGTCTGGCAGCAATCAATTCCCACTCAGTGATGGCAGGAGAGGGAATAGGCACCAACAGGAGCACACCAGGCCCGTCCCAGTGTTCCTTCTTCATCATGCCTTCAAGGTAATTAACCTTGATGAGAGGTGAGGGACAGAGATTTAGTTTCTGCTGGGAGGGTACTCTGGCACTTTGCTCCTTTGTGACTTGTTTTCCCTGTCTAGGGCCAAAAAAAAAAAAAAAAAAAAAAAAAAAAAATCCTGGCTATTTTGCAGGATTAACTGAGCCATTGATGCTGGAGTAAAGGGAAGCCAGGGTGATCAAACTGGGCTTGGAGGAGCCAGTGCAGTTCTGTCTTCACAGGATGGGGTCTGTGTCTGCTTGCTCATCAGCTGAGACCTTCCTACTCATGGTTCTCTTCATAAACACCAGAGCACAGCTTTTTCCTCTCATGCCAGATCTCAGTCTCCCATGGCTGAGGGGTTTGGGTCTCTTTCAGGCTCCCATCACAGCATCTGTACACTGCAACTCAAGAAATTCCAGAAGACTCATGAATTCCCCCCCTGCAGAAGCCCCAGCCCTCCTCCTGCTCCTGCCAGCACCTCCTCCATGGGAGGATCCACAGGTCTGCTCCAGCCTCGCTGGGATTCATCAGCTTACTTGCAAGTTTTCATAGAAAAACCAGCTTGGTTGATGTGCTCCACTAATCTGCAATGACTTTGGTGTTGGTTGTTCATTTCATTGACATACTTGTACTTTCTCTTTTGCAGTTTAGTTTTTTGTGTTTTTTTCTGCTGTCTTCTTTCCTGCATCTGTGTGAAGTAGGCAAGGCAATTTTCTGTTTAAATTGCTCCTGGGGAAGGCACATTTAAAGCTGTACAGATGCTTGAAAGGCATGTTAAAGATTTAAAGCATCATCTTAGGGATCCAGCTGTACAGCCTGAGTCCTTCAGGATGTAAAACAGGGCCATAATCTGGACGTGATCTTCTGATGCTTTCAGGAAAGGAAAGAAAAGGTTTCATGTGCAGTAATTTTTGATTGGCTATCACAGAAAGGTTTCCAACCACAAGCTCATTGCAACAAGCTGAAGGAGGTTTTTTAAAGCAGGTTACACCACTACCCATCAAATGCTGGTGCATTAGATCTTTCAAAAGAAAAAATGTCTTGACGTCCTCTTGGATTTCCTGTTTCTGACCTTCTCTCCCAGACGAGGGTAGTGAGCACTGCATTTTCCACCTCAGAGGGTTTGTAAAAACTTCTGTTTGGCTTTTCTTCTGTGAACTCAAACTGGGCTGGTGGTTAGATAGGATTTGTGTTCTCCCTCATGAATTCCTGTTTTGCTTCTCATGTTAGGAGCATGGGCTGAGATTGTCAAACTTGGAAAAACACTTTATTTTGGAATACCTCTTCCTGTTCAAAATGAGCTTTAAAGAGCGAGTTGATGCCACACAAAGCAGTATTTTTGGATTAGCTTTTTGGCTGGTTGGTTGGTTGAAACCGTTGATATTTTCCATAATGCAAAGTAAATACAGGAATATATTTATGTGCAAAAAGCCACACTATGCTGCTGCTGAAGCTGTTGAAGTGCTTCATCTTGGCATTTTCAGACTAGAAGACAGATGTTACCAGGACGCTTATGGGATGACCTGTGTTTTTATTTAATGAGACATCATTAGCAAGCAAGCGTCCACAGAATGTCTGAACTTAACTGAAATGGGATTTTTCTTATAGAAGATGTTTTATAGAAACTTACAGTTGTTTCTGTGTTTTGTTTTGTT
>WAAG01075475.1:0-14899 GCA_013390105.1 Tichodroma muraria | reverse complement strand
TACTATAAATAAATATTCTGCAATGGATCACACATGACATACCCACAGCTCCTGCTTTACTGGGAAAAACACAGCACACACTACTGCATGAGAAAAACAACAGTTCTTGGAGATCCACCATCCCTGCAGTGTAGAGAAAGAACTTGAGATTGCTGATTTTATTTTAACCTGTAACTTGCAAAATCCATCAGCTCTCCTTGAACTAAAAGCTGTGGATCTGCCCTTTTCTCCTCTGTACTTTTAACATAATAGGTATTATTACCCATAACTTTTTATTTAAAAAGAATTGTGCAGCCAGGAAAATGAATGAATTTAATTATCAATGCAGTGTGAAAAAAATCATTAGAGCAAGAGCCTGGAACATTACGTATTAAAAATAAACAAAGGCTATTAAAAACAGTTTTTAAAAGTGTCATTCTTTCTTCAGTTCTTAAAATGTAAGTAATACAAACACAGAAACAACAGGACCATATGTAAACAACTCTGGTTACTGGCAAAAGATGGCCTAAGAAAATGCTAAATGACTGACTGGATCATTTAACTTTAAATCTATACTTTATGTGGCAATATGGAGAGGTCATTTGATTGCTATGCATAAAAAATTTAGAATTCTAATATGATCTAAAAGTTTCACCTTCATAAGACAAAATTTTCATTATAAAATTGTATTTAGCGGCATTCATACATATCTGTCACCTCAGTTTTATAGTATTATATTTCTATGGGCTGTCAAGTGGGCATTATAGAAATGACTATTTAAAAACAGTAGAACATTTTTCCTTTATACTTTACAAATTCTCTGGTTTGCTTCAGAGTTATAAAATGAAAACATGCAGGCTCAAACACAAACTACATGTTATTGCACAGAACTATTTCACCACCTAGAAATCAGCATTTTCACCTGTATTTTTTCATCAAAAAGGTGTTCTCAGCAACAAGCTTTAGGTTCCATTCACTGCATGTGGACACTTATACTGAGTCATTACTCAGCTTTTAAGGGTTTGGAAAGACATTTTTCTATTTTCACTTATGATTTCACATAGTGAATAATCTGGGCCAAATGTTTTCCTCTCCAGCAGCATGAAAAGCCTCCTTTATACCTGAGAGAAAAATTTAAAACAAAACTTGTGGCCTCTGAAAATTTGTTACTAGAAGAGAAAAGTACATTCTGTGTACTGCTGCTGTGGAAAAGCAGTTTAAAATCTTAACTCCAGATATAAGGGAGCAGTTTCTACCAAAAGTTACAAATATTCTTCCAGACATAATATGGCTTTGCTGATTAAATTGTAATTCACTGAAGTCCTGAATCAGAGCTGTTTTTCAAAATACTCTTATTTACTTCAATATTTGGTTAAAACATTATACTTGTAAAATACTTCTTTTCTACGTATTTAATTTTTTAAAAAATCCAAAAGAATGTTAGGAGGTATCACAGCTACACACCCACCAGAACAGCTGGCTGTCAATTGGGTTGGGAGGGAATGAAGTAAAACCAGTGGATGGGAAGTGGCCATGGGAGATTATAAGTGAAGGCAGAGAACACTGCATAGAATCTATCAAAGATGAGACTTGATATTCTCACGTGCTCTTGAAACAAGCACTATTCCAAAGTTGAAATATTTAAGCTGAGATTTTAACAAAGCCCCTGCTGATATTGTAAATAAAGACAACTAGAAAACCAAATAGTTTCCATAATTACTTACTGTCTCACTTTCTGAACAAAGTTCATTAGTGGTTACTTAAGATCGGGTTTCTTTTTTTTTTTCCCCTCTTGTGGTGATGCCCTTTGTCATGAAGTCATACAACATTCTGTAGTGTTTCCCAGCCTTAGGCTTTATTGGGCAAGACATTCCAGACTCTACTACTGGGAATGTTCCCTATTGATTTCAAAGGGATTACTTGTAGAAGTAACTACAAGCAGAAGGGTTTGCGGAAGTGGAATCTCAGGCAGGCTTTCCCACCCTTTCCCACTGGAGACTTCAGAAGGGAATCTAGAGTTTAAGAGACATCATACAAGAGGGTTAAGATGTTACAGAGAACACGAAAGCAAGACACTGCATGCCAAGGAGTCTTCCAAAGTGCTGGCCTAGAAATTATAGAGCTTTACAAGAGAATAATGAGACAACAAACAGGCAAGAAGTACACAGCTTAGTGGAAACTAAATGTGAGCCAGATTTACCCCTAATGTTCAGCAGTCAAACTACTGAAGGATTTTGTTTAACAGCATTACTGATATTCCTGACAACCAAAATCTACACATCTCATTTGGCTGCACAGGTTTCCTCTGCAGTCAAAGGGGAAAATTTTCCTCCTGAGAGGACAACTGAGTCTAGAGCTTGTAATGGGGTTACTCCAGACAGATGCCAACAGAGCCTTCCCATAACCAGACTCTCAAAGACACCCAGGAGACTACCATGGTTTAGCCTAGAGAAGTCAAGAATATCTTGCAGGACCACCTCTGCCCTATCTACTCCCCCCTGCCATTTCATAAATATTAAACTTGCCTGTGGCACCTCTCTGGAGAACCTGCTGGAGCCTCCATTGTGACAGTCCATGACCAGGTCTGTGACCAATGCCCAGAGGAATCTCTTCAGTTTACCAGAAATAAAACAGAGACCAGGCTGAACCACATCCACCACATCTCCTACCTGCGCTATTTTCCCACTTAATCATTCAAACAGAGTGGACACAAAATATTTGATCGGTTTCAGACTTTCAAGTGTTGAGGATACATTTTACATAAATTTTGCTTAAAATAAACTGCAGTTCTCTTAAGTGGGTGGGGACCAGGAGTCAGGTTGTGTGGGTTCTGTTTGCATTCCTGTGCAGGCTCACTGGAGCAGCTTTCCAGGAGATGTGTCCTCCTCCTTCTCGTAATCAGCAATGCTACACAAAGTCATCTTGCAAAGCATTTCAGACCCTTGGATGAAGGGCATTTATCAAAGTTTTTTTCTCATATTAACTATGTGAAAATTAGCAGAACAAAGGTGGTCCTTTCTCTTGCCCACTTGCAACAGCAATTAGAGAAAAGATGCACTTCATATGCCACAGTCTGAATCTGTAGTGGGGCAGTGACAAAGAACCAACATCAAAGAACAGATTTTGGAGCAACATTAATTTTCATTATTTTATACATAATGCCACCAAATCATAGTTCAATCTTCTTATTTGCAAGTGAATTACCTCTATATAAAAGTGCAATTCATATGTGAGCTGAAAAGAAAATGCCTTTCTTCAGCTTTCTCACTATTAGGCAAGCAGATGGCTCAATCTAAATGACCATGAGAAAGAAAGAAAAAAAAAAAAAAAAAAAAAAAAAAAAAAAACAACAAAAAAAAAAAAAAAGACCAGCACAGATCAATATCCTCACCATGATTCCTGCATTCCAATAAATATCAAACCATCAAGAGCAACAGCAGAGAGAAAAAGAGCATCAAAATATCATTTTAGGAAAAACAGTAAATTACTGAAACCAATCTGAAAACAAACAGTCAATAGATTTAATAAGAAGAATGTAAACAAAAGCCAAACAAGCTTCACTCTTGACATCAGTGCCTGCAGTTATCTTGAATGTAAGCAACAAAATAAACCGCCCCGAACCTCAGCGTATCACATACATACGCCACAGGGAGAAATATATCAAAAAGAAAGAAAAATTATTACTTTTACATAAGTGAATCACTGCATTTCTGTGTTTGGGTAGTCATTTAGATTCTTTGTGGGATTTTGGTTTTATTTGGTTAGTTCTGTTGGTTCACGGTTTTTCATTACAGACAAGAAATAAAAATTTCTTATTTTTCCAAGAGGCAAAACATACCCTTTTAGGAACACCATGATGATGTCAAACAAAGAAATGCTGGATACCAAACAGATTAAAGCTATCTCAGAAATGGGAAAAACACACCAGGTCAAGAGCTTTCAAAAGCTCAGCAACAAAGTTGCTTGGAGGGATGGAGGGAGGGCTGCACACCGAGCCCTCTCCTGGCCTCAGGGCCCTGGATCACACAGCTCCCTCCGTGGGGGGCATCAGGGAGCAGATCCATCCATTTCCTGGGATTTCTTGCTCCGAGGCACAGCCACTACCCTGTGTGTATTCAGTGGACCAAACACCATGGAACCTCCTTGTGTCCTCACCTAGGCCTGAACTCACATGAGGGAAAGTTGTCCCAAGCCAGGCCACAGGTGAGTTCACACCTGCGGACTGGACCTTCTGCAGGAAGCAATTTACTCTCCTGCAGCAGGTCCTGTCAGGTTCAGGTGATCTCTGCATGTCTGCTCACTGCTCCCCTCCCCAGGGCAGCTTGTTAAAACAGGGAACAAAAACTGGGAAATATCCATCTCAAGTAAACGGCAGGAACCTAAGAAAGCTGAAAAGCCATTTATTCCTCCACAATAAGTACAAGTATCAATAACTTAAAGAATGATATAAGTTACTTACCTGCACCCAGAAACTAGGTACTCTGTATCTGTCTTACAATGAAAGCCAAGATCATCTCACATTTCTCAGTCTTTCCTCCTACAAGCTAAAGCCACGGAATTGAACAACCAGATTCTCTTTGGAACTTCTGATGAGAACCGGAAACTTGTACTAAAAATGCTTTTTTTTCCACAAAGCACCTGAGTGAAATTCTGCCAAGGAAAGCTGAATTCCAGACTCCTTAAAAGGTTCCAAGGACAATTCCTTGCTGATCAAGTTATTCAAGGTTGAATAATCATCTGGGCAATCAAACAAGCCAGTAGAAAGCATCTTAACTACTGGCTGTGCAAATTCTCCAAATTCTTGAGCAGAATGTAAGTTATCTGGGCTTGAGAGGCAACAGACCAAGAGGCACATCCAGAGACACCACAAAAGCTCTCTGCAACCCTGACAGAGCTGTCCTAGGTCATGCAGCATTTGAAACCAGAGCTTGAATACAGGATAACCACTAGAATAAGGTTGTCTATACTTTGACACAGAACACAAGGGAAAGTCTGCTGCTTAAAATCAATGGGGTTTGGAATAGATACTTGATTAAACCTTCCTATTTGCTTTAATAAAAGTGAAAAAAAAATAGCATAACATTCTTTAAGAAATTTGAATATTTATATTGCACTTTCATCCTTGTTTATTTGGCCACCTTGTACTAGGAATTTATAGCTCTACTAACTACACTCCATTGTCATGCAGAGATCTGAGTGAACCAGTAATTCATAGAGTTCAGTCTAATCCCAGAATGATCAGTATACCAAGATGACACTTTCCCATAGAGATGCCTATGGATAGAAGTATGAACTGGCTGATGAACATACTTGATTTCTCAGTTTTCAAAATCAGGACTCACTAACAACATGAATTACGTTACATTATAAAGAAATATGAGTAATTTTTAAAGCAGGTCAAGTATGCACTACTCATAATTTCAGTCATTTAAACAAAGTTAGCCTTTAAGACATATTTAGTTTCCTACTTAAAAAAAGCCTTGCAGCACACATTTCCATAGCTCAAACTCTGTTATTCTTTAAAAAAAAATCCCAAAAGCTTCCATTAATAAAGCTAAGAAACAGAATTCCATCATGAAGCCCAAATGTTAAAAGATACATAACCATCAGCCCACTGACTCTTCCAATCACAGCTGAATATTTTAATACTAAGACACATTTGGCCATTAAAATTTTGGGATCATATCTAGCCATTTAAAACAAGGACAGTTTGTAAAACACGAAAAATCCACAACAGACAGTATTACTAAACAAACACTTTGAAAAGCTCTTAGCATAAAACATCCTGTAAATCCCACACACCCCAATACAAACATTTGAAAATAGCCCTGGCTCAAGATCATCTAAATCTTCTCTAACCCATGGTTTTATAACCCTGTAAATTTTACATTTTATTTTAGGACAGCAGACAAATGCAGTTTATTTCTACTGTTATTTGCATTTAAAAAACAAAAAACAAAAAAACTGGTCAAAAGAGCAAAAAGTATATACTATGCCAAAATTATAGAATTTAACAAATGTATATTTTAACACCACCAAAAAACAACTGTAAATTTCATATTATAAACATGAAAATGGAACAGAGTAAAGTAGGGTGGATTAACCTGGTTCTCAGAATTGAGACACCGCAGTGTTTTGGAGTTCACCAAACCATTCTTATGTGTAGTCTCTTTGGCTGCATTTAATCTGAACCACAGAGACTTTAAAAGGCCTCAAAAGCTTACTTAAGTAAACTGACTTCTTTAAGTCTGAGAAGAACTTAAAGCTGAATTATATTTGCTAGACAAAAAAAACCTCACGTTTCTAATTTTGTGCCAGCAGTTCATACACTATGTATAATATTTAAACATGCTCTAATTCTTATGTGTCAAAACAATCATGTTCATTAATATTTCCATTGCGCCTGCACTACTTTTGATGTACAATTTTATAAGAACCATTCCCCAGCTACTTAGTTCTCTCATCAAGCAACTCAAAAGAAATGGGAATCAAAATTTGCAACCACCGTATCTGAATTACATATTGATATAAGCAGTGATTAACTAAACCTGTTCAGAGACTTGAGGTAGACAGAAAAAAAAAAGTAGATGGAAGAAAAAAATCCCCATTTTGTATAGATGGTGAAATTATTTAAGAAGCGTGTGAAATACTGCTAATATTTTTTCCAGCATGAAGAGAATCCACTTGCTGTAAATTCTCTTTTTCCTTCTCAGAAATAAAAACCCCACACCATGCTAGTTATGGCCCAATGCACGCCTAACTATTTCAAGAAAGGAAAAAAGGAAGTTTGCAAGCTTTCCATTGACTTGTATGACATCTTGCTCGCTCTCTGTTCTCACCAGTTATATTAAATTAGGGATAGTCAGGTTAAAAAGCCAATACAGTGACTCTGAGGAAATTAAAAATAAAAAAAAAAACCACAATTAAAAATTTTGCAAGGTGTTAAACAGCTATTTTCTAAGGAATTCCCCAGTCTTATTAACAACTGCTTCAAGTTAGTCAATGCTACATATCTCCAAACTCATTGCATTTCACCAGAGAGGTGTTTACTATCATTCACCTTTACATGCACCTACCATACACCTTCATCAAAATAAACATTAAGATTTGAGGAATTATGGCAAACTGGAATAAAAACTGCACCTTTTCAGCTAGATTTGTGAACAGACAGAGTAAACGCATCAATACAGGGAGCAGGTGAAAAGATTTATCTAAACCAGAGGCAGTTTACACATGATCTGTACATCTTGCATGTCCCAAAGAAAAGAAACTTACACAGTACACAAAGTACCTTGGTACTCACAGTGCAAAATCTCAGGAGCTCTGCCCAGCTCTGTGGTGTTTCTTCACTGAGGAAATACATGGATTGACACACTCAACCAGCAATAACAGCATCACATGACAGAGACTGAAACGTGCAGAGCTACAGAACAAATTTAGGGATTTTTTGGGGAGCACTGCAAATTATTCTGGAACTCTGCCTGAAACACCTCTATAGACTAGAAGACAAGATACACTCTAGAAAATATATGTGGTTTAAATAAACTCTACTGAAATACTGAATTATTTTAGGATTTGGATTTCCCCCCCACACTCACCCCAGGCCTTGCAGCTGTTGGTTGTCAATACCTGTGGAGTGAAGCACTAACTACTCTCTCTTTCCTGCCCTTGACATTTAAACAAACAAGGCAAAAGCCTTTAAGGCCAAGTGTGCTGGTTTTGTCTGGGACAGTGTTAATTCTCTCCATAGCTGCCACGGGGCTGTGGTCTGGAGTTGTGCTGGAACAGTGTTGATAGAGCAGAGATGGGTTCATCACAGCTGGCCAGGGCTCACACAGTGGCAAGGCCATTTCTGCTCCTCCCAGCACCCGAGCAGCGAGCGGACTGGGGTGTACTGGGGGGGTTGGGAGGGGACAGGGCTGGGACAGCTGACCCCAACTGACCCAAGGTCTATTCCACACCATATAAAATAATTCAGGTTGGAAAAGATGTCTAAGATCATTGAGTCCCACCTCCGTGCTGGAAATGGGGGGGAAGAAGGTGATGGAGAGAGGGGATGGGATGGGAAGGGTCGTGTTCGCCTTCCCAAGTCGCCGCTGTGTGGGATGGAGCCCAGATGTCCCGGAGAAGGCTGAACACCTGCCTGCTGCCCATGGCACCTAGAGCATGGAATCCTTGCTTTGCTTATGTGTATGGCTTTTACTTTACACCTGTCTTTACCTCAACCCATGAGCTCTCACAATTTTCCTACTCTTCTCTCGCTGTCCCACCAGCTGGGCAGGGAGGGAAGAGTTGGGTGGTGCCAAGCTGGGGCACCACCTGACCTGTCAGATTCCAAAATAAAAAAAATAATAAAAAACCCCAAAACAACCAAAAATGAATAAAAATGCCACATGGAGATTTGATTCCCCACCTCTGTCCCACAGTGGGCAGTACTGCACTCAGAAACAGACTTCTGAGGCAGCTTAAGAAGGAAGATTACCAGAGCTTTTACTGTTTCTAGGAAGTCTTATTCCTCTCTCTCTCTGGAGATTTTCAATTGTTCGTTCTTTAATCAAAAGATGAAAATCATCCAGATTCAGAGCATATTTTTTTCTGGAAACACAACAGAGGCATGACCTTTGTTTGGGGGGTTCACTACACACATTCCAGGCAGCTCTGATCATATTTCACTACCCTGCAAGTGATTGTGATGTCCAGAACACTGAATTATGTCATTAATTAAGGAATCGGGCAGGAGGCAGCTGATTATAAGGGAGAGAGAATCTGTACTTCCACAAAACTATTTTCATAATCAGTGATGATAGAAAGGGAAATAAAGAAAAATTACCTTGTGCTTAATACAAGTGTCCTGGCATATTGTTTTAAAAGATTGTTCTGTGTGTAGAGGATGTTATTTAGCTTCAGTGGTTAGCCAAAAGCAAAGTGAAGGTTTTACTAATCTTTCCTTAGCATGGGAAAAAGAAAAAGACACAACATTTTTGCTTTGGATAGCAAACTTCCTATAATCCATTTCAAATTCTTTTTTTTTAACGTTGATTTTACCTGAAACAAATTGTGCAGTATCCTGGTGCAAGAACACCATTTACTAGAGTATCAGAGATCAGTTCATTAATGGGTTCAAGCAACTGGCCATGCATCAGCATATTAGAGGCTAACAGATTTTCCTCTGTAAGCCACTTACACAGCTGAGCATTTGCAAATCATCTCAAGATGCATGTCAGAGAGATGACAGTGTTAAAGAAACACATTTTTCAGTTTATTGTATTAGTAATACACACACTGAATGTTACAGTGCAGACAACGATAGATTTTTTAAGCAGCTTGGTAAGCCAGGACACACTACCTACAAGGTGTCTTTTTGCTGTAAGACATGGTTCAAACAAGAGTTGAGCAATGGTCACTGCACAATAACAGGATTTGGTGAAGTGATAGTTTTGCCAAACTCCCTCGAGACTTATATTTAGATTTTTAGAGGCCTCTGATTTCTTTCTTAACTGTGCTTAAAAAAACCAAAAACAAATTCATTGATGTGAAAAAAAACAACCATAAGTGAGCACATACTCCAATATTTGACCAAGTCAGAGCCTTAAAATAAGGAAATTATGGAGATTATACAAAACAATCACTGCTGTGTTTCTCCACACAAATCACACAAATGTCAGAGCAGTCACTGTGTAATGTACACAGACACCCAGTAGGATTTGTAAGTTCTCTCAGGTAAAACTCACAAGGCTGCAAAACATTCGTGATTGCTAAAACCAAAGTAAATAGACTACAGACAAAGCAGAGTTTTCTGTTTTTGCTTACATCAGGCACAGGAGAAATACACATGAGATTGCTGCAGCAACTTTTCTTTCCCATATGAATGAAAATATCTCTTACCAGCCGTCTTTCAGAAAGCTGAATTCCAAAGTGACCCTAAAGACAGCACTGACTGGCACTTTATCCCTTATTCACAGAAAAAGCAGCTTGTGAGAGCAGTCCTCACAAGGTGAAGATTGGCAACAGCAAGACCCATCAGGAATGAGTGTCCAAAAGCTGCAGATACTCAACTATTCCTCTGCAAGACCCAAACTAACCAAACTGGAAGCACGTTAACTCTCAGACAAGACCAGAGACTACATCACATCCCCTAGTACACAAAGGGAGTGTGTAAAGGCTCTGAATATTAAATCTAAAAAAAAAAGAAAAAACCAATTTCAGCCCTTCTTACAGCAACAAAACAAGTGGTCAATTAGTATATGTGTAAGTCATAACTAAGGGGTAGTTCTCACAATTTTTAAGGGATATACACAAGTTAAACCTTCCTACAGGGTGCCTAAACAATCAGTGAAATAGAGGGGGTACAAAGGGGTGGGAGCAGTTCCCTGGAGCAGGAGGTCAATGTCCTGCACAATTCCTCCTTTTCTAAAAACGACAGGAGTGAAAAATTTTATATTTTGTAATGCAGTAACTGAGAAGGTCTTCTATTAACAGGAAGCTTGAGTTTTACATTTCCAAGGAAACTTTGCAAGCAAAAATAACCCTAGAAATCTGCATTTTAAAATCAGAGTCCAAATTCTCTTTTACAGGCACTTCAGAGGCCAACTTGATGCTGAGAAAAGAACATCTCACATACCCAGGTTATCAATATTGAACAACTTCTCTGTTGGATTTCAACATTTATCGTTTGGGGTCTTTTGCTTTAGTCCACCTCAAAAACCTCTTTCACTTTTTTTTTTTTGTTGTTGTTTGTTTGCTTTACTTGGAACCCATGGCGCTCTGAAGAGGGAGACTGACTGAGGAGTCTTTGATATCTGTGTGTTGTCACCTGCAGTATGCATCGGCAGGGAGTGCGAGCACGTGGCGCTGTGAGAGCCAGCTCGCAGCTCCGAGAACCCACTGCCAGAGTCCCCCGGCACGACAGCCGCGGTGATCTGGCCGCGAGCGCGGCTGCTCAGGCGCTGCTGAGACCGAGATGCTGATGCTCCCCAGCCCCCAGGTGAATGAGATGCCAGCTGACAGGCCCTCCTCTCATTCACTCTGCACACCGACTCCTGTCATTTTTTCTTGTGGCTCTTTTAATACTTAAACTCCTAGGGTTATCCTTTGGCTGTATTGCTCTTCCTCATTGAATTGTTGAACATTTTCATAGCTTCGTTTTCAGTTAAACTTGTTTTCTCTTTTCATTCCAAGACCATTTTGCCTCAGGAATTTTTCCTTCCTTCTATGTTCTCAAGCAATTACGCCTGTTTCTGTAAGGCTAAAAAGTAATATTTATCCATTTTTAAGTACTGACTTATTGACTATGGGTTTAGGTTGTTTTCATTCCTTCTATCCCTCCACTACCACAACTACAACCTAAGCAGCTGCAGATGAATTAAAAAAATAATTAAATTGCTTTATGTAGAAAGAAGAGAGTAGGATAGTAAAGACAACTTTCTATTCCTCCCTTCAGCATCACTACTTGTCAATATACAGCTGCTCCCTCATGTAAAGAAAAGTTAAACCTAAAAAGTAACTGATGGCAGTTAAAAGTACACCCTGAAGAAATTTAATAAACAAGACATATTTAAAACATTTTTCCATGTCTATCCACAATAAAGCATCGGATTGTGTTTACTAATTTAAGAACAATTGTGCACATTAACAAAAAGAACTATGACTGTTAAATTTCTAAATTCCATATAGCAGAACATGCAGGCATACTTGCAGCAGAGGAATACACTATTTTTTCCTCATATTACAGAAAACTCTTCAAGGACTTCACTGGGAATCATGACACACTTCTTGTAGTATTTTTTCTTAATGAGATTACACTAATCAAGCTTAAATTAACATTTAGTTTGCATATACACGCAGGATTAGTGTGCATGCACACATAGGCAGGCTGGGGAAAATCTTGCCAATCCAAGGAATAATGTGCACGTAGTGAAAAGCTCTTACCATTGAGAAAGCTGGCATCAAGAATTCCACAAATAGGCTAGAAGATAAAAGTCACCATATTACTGTGGTCTGTTTCAGGGACAAATAAAACATGCTATTATCTCATATACTATGGAATACACAGAACCACAAACAGAAGTGGTTCAATTCCAAAAATTCAAAATAAAAGTGTCTGAAAACAAACCAACAAAATTAGACAGCAGAGTTGTTAACGATGATTATTTATGATCATTCAGAACTGGCATCACTGATAGAACTTTCTTTCCAAATTTCTCTACGACACATCACTCCACAGCAACTCAAGGATTTATATGGATGACTTACCAGCAGTTTAGGGCTCTAAAAGGTATCTGACCCACGCCTGATGTCGCTACTCCTATAAACAGGAGTGCAACATTTAATCAAAAATTCAAAGCAGGCACTTTGTTCTGGGCATCTCTTGTGGAGAGCCATCAGGGCAGCAAAGAGCATTCACAACCCTGGGACACCTCTGCCCTGCAAGCAATCCCCAAACTCATGAGCGGAACCCATTCAGCCCATTGCTACCTGCTACGCTGAATATTTCATCAGGAATGACAAGATTTTTTTTCCTTCTCCCTCCCTCCCAACCCCGCTTTCATATTTGCTCGCTTGACAACTTGTCACTGCCACATCACTGCCACACTGGCTGTCCTTGAAACCTGACCTCTGCAGCTTTCTGCGCCCAGTGGTCGCGCCGTCCCTGTCTCACTCCAACCATTTCTGACAGGAGACATGCTGATCTCAACAGCAAGTCCTGGCACCTGAGACACACTGGGATTACACAGGTAAATCAGGGTACTCCGTGTTGTCTCCCAGCTAACAACAGAGGGAAAAACATGACATCTTCAACAACAGATCCTACATTCGCATATTCAAAAGACTCATCATGCTTTTACAAGCAGATGGGCAAGATTGTTTCCCCTAGCTCTGAGAGGGCAAATCACACATAAGATAAAATAAAGCAAGGGGGGGAAAAAAGGGAGACATTATCTTGGTTTTAATTTAAACAGAATTAAAGGGTAGATTCCTGAGGAAGATGCTGGATAAAACAGTGAATTAAAAATCAAGAAGGTGAACAGAAAGTCTTGTTCACCAATCTAAAACAGTTTCAATTACAACTTCTATTAGAAGCATCTCAGTTTATTTACCTTACATGTGAATCCTATGTGCCTAATAAGGTCTGCGATTTCATTCCACAATGGCACAATCTACTGAAAAGCAGGTACATCTGCAAAGAAAGGTAAGGTTTCCTTTTAAAATGGCATGTTTTTAACTTCTCTTGAAATGTCTGTGTAGAGAAGAATGTGCAGTATTTTGACTGAAATAAATGCTTTCATGGAAAACAGTGAGCCCTGGAGATTATGCCGATTCTTGAAGAACTTCATACTGTTTTAAGCAGGTGACAGTAATGTCATCGCCTGAGCTTTTTGCCTTCCACACTTGCACAACAACAACAACAACAACAACAACAACAACAACAAAAAAAAAAAAAAAAAAAAAAAAAAAAAAAAAAAAAAAAAAAAAAAAAAAAAAAAAAAAAAAGCTACCCGTGCAGACAGCACCTTAGCAGAAGTTACAATTAACTTACACCAAGGTCAGGTGCACTACTGTTACCTTCTGGCCAATACTGCCTTTTACTGAGAAAAAAATCCCAGTGAACACCACACCTAAAATGAGAAACAGTCTGTATTTAATATACTTCCCTTGCAAGGACTATAAACATCTTGCACAACCTGCAGCACAGCCATGCTGGACCAGGTAATTTGGTTATTCCCTGTACATCAACGCTGTTAATTATCCCACAGGATATCATACATTGCATATGATACCATAAGACCAAACATAAGAGAGAGAAGATGTCCATGAGAATTGTATTTGAACACATTTTCTGCACTTTTACAGTTTTTCATCTATCAGCTATCTTTTGTCATCAGTAAAGAGCTATGGAAAGCCCCTGGATTCCTTCTTAAAACTCTTCCTGCCCTAAGTAATATAACATTATGCTTGGCAATGCTTCAAAGTTTAGTAGTAATTATCTGACTGCACTTTAGTTTCACAATTATTTAAAAAAATAATTCCAAAGCATACTAACAAATGCTCTTTATTTTTCCAAATCTTTTCTATGACTAAAACTGTCATGATCATACACTTTATATTTGAAAATCACTTTTAATGAGCATAGGCTACATAGCATTTCTTCCCCATGTCTCACACTAACATTAGTATTCAATCACAAATTTGTGAGCCTTGTCAATTTCAAGCATCCCGCGTTATCTCCTTTGGAAGTCATACACAACCAAGTGAAAACACACCCTTTAGGCACTGTTCACTGAAGAAACAAAGGGGGAATGATCACAAGAAGCATCTAATCTGGCTGTTTAACCTGTGCATGCTTCAGGCAAAGGAAAACGAAATAATTCCCATTTTCACTTGTCACAGCACAATTGCCTGAATGCATAACACTGCCTGGGTGTCCCTTGGTGTAGGTGGGCACATATCTGCATTTCCATTAAACCAACTCTAGAAACAGTAACCACTCCTAGTCAGCTGGAGAAACTATTTTTCAGTTTGAAAAGTTAATGCACTCCTCAGTCTGAATAGGATGACCCATCACATCCTCACAAGTTCACAGGCTCGGGGGTGACCAAACATCCAGACAGTTCCAGATGAGAACCCTGCTTCAAACACATCCAAAGTGACTACACACACGAGTAGCTGCATAATCCCAAACCTTCATTCAGGAGTGGTAGCCAGCAGAAGCCTTGGACAAGTTCAGCCAGCCTAACTTTCCACCTGATCTCTCTTGAAAGAAAATTAGGACACCTAATTTTTTAGCTAATTTAGGACATCTTAGGACAGCTCCATTGTCTGCTCCCCTCCTACGCAGCAGGAGGCAACACTTGGTCAGGTGGTTGAGGAGTTCAAGAGAAATTCAATTCTTAACATTTGAGTTTATGAAATGGGAGAAGAT
>WAAG01075474.1:103162-118720 GCA_013390105.1 Tichodroma muraria | reverse complement strand
GAAAACCCCAGCTTCCCAAGCAGTACCTATTATTGAAATGCTAATTCTCATTTAAATATAGAAGAAATCATAAGATTTGCATTTAAACTGCAGTGATTAAGCTTCGAAAGGCCAGAAATTAAGTTACTTATCTTTTGGGGGGATTTTATAAATCCCTGTCTCAGTAGCAAGTGGTGAATAGAAACAAAACAGACCAGCTCTGGTCCTAGCTTATTTTAACTTTTATGTCTGCAAAATAGGAGACCATAATATTTACAATTATGAAACTGCTCCCACAGGACAAGGTGCTCACTACAATACAATAGAAAAGTATGAATGGTCCCATGAGTTCTATAAAAAATGGGGAAAAAAAAAAGAAAAAGTCAGACAGACATCTGCTTAAGGAGCCAGAGAAACCCGATTAGATGTAGAGTTCAAAAGAGCATTAGGTTTCCAAATGGGTCTGAGGCAAGAGAAGCATAGCTCTGAAGAGAATAATATCCAGGAAGACATTCAGTGTTAGATATCAAAATCAATCAGTTGTGTTCAAATCTAATCCTTGGTAGTTTATTGCTTTAGCTGAATATATGCTGATAATGCAAACAAAGGTTTTCCTTTAGTGTGATAAATGTGCTGTGAGACTCACAGGAATAGTTCTAGCTTTTCTATACCCCAGCCAGGGGAAAATTGGACAAAGCAAGTTCTGCTTCATATGTTAAAAAAAGAAGAAATATGTGTTTATTTGGCTTTGTAAGCAAACTGAACAAAAATTTGATTATTCATTCAGCTGCTATAAAAACCCAGTCAGAGACTTGTTTTACCTATTACTAAACAAACAATCAGTCATTGCCAGAACCAGTTCTATTAAATTCTATTAAATGCTAAGTAAAAACTTGTGTTTGCCCTTTACTATCAAGACACAGACAGAAAACAAATTTTGTCTGTAAAAAAATGAGTTATCTTTAAACAACAAGATTTTCAAAACTGCATCTGTCTTGAACTTGACATGTTTTGGTGCTGAGGGTTTTAACTTCAGGGGAAAGTTTTCACTTAGATTCAGAAATGCTTTTACAGCTAAAATTCAATACTAATAATTTTATAATAAAATCCCTCTTAAAACGAATGGCCTCAACTTCTGATCAAACCTTCAACAAAAATGAACACAGCAGATTTTCAGTCGTGGAATGGTTTAGGTTGGGAGGGACCTTGAAGATCATCCAGTTCCAACCCCTGCCATGGGCAGGGAACCTTCCACTATCCCAGGTTGCACCAAGCCCCAATGTCCAACCTGGCCTAAGTTTCCTCAAAGTTTGCTTTCAAACAAGGTGCACAAAGCAGGCTGCAACTCCATAAAATAAATCAGGAGCATTCAAGGAGATTTGAAACATTCAAAGATATTTAGATGTGAAAACAAAAAATTTCTAATTCTAAAGGAATTCTTCTTTTGAAGAGGAAACAAAATCCAGGCAAGAAGCAATTTTCTTGGTGTCAAAAAATCACTTTGAAAGGGATGTAAGTGGCAAAATCTGAAAGAAATGTCACAATGTAGCACTTTCCTGAATACTCTGTGAAGGAAAAGAAAAATGAAGAAAAATGAAAGAAAGAAAAGACTGTTCAGTACTCTTTTTCTGTTTTAAAATAATTAGAAATCTGTATGGATGTATTGCATTAAAAGTATTAGAAGCTAAAAAATAACATATTTTAGAAAGGCACAATAATGTTTAAGAACCATGAGCCATTTTTTTAAATTCCCAATGATTCTTTTTCTTTCATTAGGATTAGCAACACAACATGAATATTGTGAATTCACAATTAACAAAATTTTTTGGTTGTGAAAGCAATGAAATAGTAGCAACTTAAAATCATAAGCAAGCTGCTGGACTGACATTCTGACCCATGCTCAAATCTAGGAGAGCACAGTCAATATCTTTGAGTGCATATAAAAGGATTTTACCTTTTAGCATTCTTTTTTTAATATTACTGAGCAAGAACTTCTTGCTTTTAGAATCCTCTGTAACTTAAAGCCAGAATAATTTTTAAAATAGTGTCCAAGCATTCTTAATGTTCGAATTATTTTAATATTTTGAATAATCAATATGTTCATCCTCTGGGTAATGCTAGGTGATCAGCTTTTTGGGTAGCACCCACAAAGAGTGAATATAATTAAAATATATTTAATTTGTAAATATAAGTGAGTAAAGTGAGTAAATATAATTAAAAATTATTTTGGAGGGGGGAAAAACAACAAACAAACAAAAACCCAAAACCTAACAAAGCAAAACAAAGGAAACCAACAACTTCAGCTGCTGCATTTCAATAGAACAGTCTGTTATCTCTCTGCTCCTCCCTCCCCCTCCCAAAACAGACATGTCAAACTTGGATATCTCTTGCTCTAGGCAATAGACTGATGGATGGTATAACCAGATGTCCTCGGCTTATCATTAGACAAGACACACATTTCTCTGACCTCCACGCTGAAATATGCTCCAAATTTTGCTTGCTTTGTTTAAAAGCAAAACCCAAAGATAACCACGTTACATGAAGCCACCATCTACCTCTGTATGTGTTCTGTCTGCACAAAACCAGCCAGCATCCTCCTTCTGTAAATCTGGAAGAGAGATTTTCCATTTTTAGACAATTGTTTGGAAGGCACAACCTTCTGCTTACGAGCAGAACATGCCAGTGACAGTAAACCACAGCCAGAAGGCAATAATCCATTTACAAAGGGCAACATAAAGACTCTACAGTCCTCTTTCATATTCCAGTGCAGCCACCTCCTGCTGGAGCATCTCTCCAAGCAGAGTTTTTGCAGAAAGGAGGAGCAGGAGCAATTAATAGGAGCACTCTGCCATACAACTTCCTCTCCTCTGCCTTCTCTTTACCTCTCTGTTCACACCCACACAGAGGCCACAAGCCCTCAGGTCACAGTCCCAGGGTACTCCACCTTTAGTGGGGTAATTATTCTCAAGGTCTGCTCAGCAGAGGGGGACACGACAGCTTCCCTCCCCAAAGACAGGCAGTCGTTGAGCCAAGAGATGCAGCAGCATCCTGTGGTTGCTCCTTAGGGGTAAGACAAAGATATTCAGGAGAAATCCCAAAGGAATCGCAGGGGACAACGCAGCCGTGACCTTGGTGGAATCAGGAGAAATGCCTTGTAAGGTCCTGACCCAGAGCAGCCCAGCAGCACCTGAGGTGGTTGCTGCTGCCTCCCGCAGTACAAAGCAGCAGCTGGCACTGCAGGTCCCTGGTGCCAGGTGTGCTGGTGGAATGAGACTGTCACTGAGTCCTCCCAAGGCTCCCCTGCACCCTGGGAAAGCACGGGAGTGTGGCCAAGGACGTTCAGGCCCCTCTGGCAGGCTCTGCCTTAGGCAGTTGCCTCATTTGCTGGAGCCTAGAGACTGGCTTGTCTCATCAGAATACTGAGTTGGATAATAAAACATCCCCACGCTTGCCACGGGAAGAAAATATCACTGGAATAATTTTCCATAGAATTATTGAGAAGCTTTGACATGATCATGCCAACGATTATGACATTTAGTGTCCTAATGAGGACACTCTCTTCATTTTCGCTCTGATTAATAATCATGGTTTTGACACAAACGTTAAGCACCCAAGGAGGTTTTGTGATACCTCTTTTTAAGATGAAATTGAGCAAAACAAAAATAAGTATCATGACTTTTACACAGGAAGAAATGTCTGGAATTTCCAGTAAGAAAGGAGCTACACAGGGATTGCCATCAAGGTTATATATGAGATATTAATGAAGTCTGGTCATGAACAAACTAAAATACAGCACACTGTAAGAAAAGGGAGGAAGCCACACATTTGTGAAAGAGGAAGTGGTAACAGCAGATCCAAATCTGGATGATTCAGTTTTTCCCAACACAAAACAGAGTTCAAGTGTATCCTTTCCTTCTAAACCAGAAATTATCCGTCTTTGAGGCAAAATAAAAGGGCTATGCCTTTGTATAAAAATAGGAACTCTACAATAACTGCCTCAGTGAACAATGAGAAAATCAGATGGCATATTGGGTAACAGCTACATTTTCTCAAACTTTCACAATTTCAATTTTTTTTAAACTATCATTCTATAGAACAAGTACTTTTCTATAAAGATATAGTAATTGAATACATAATAGAGCAGTCAGTGGTGACAGTCCAGTGAAAAGGGAATTCCATTAAAGAATAACTTGCTTTTAAAATCATCCATAGATAACAGAATATTGAGCTGCTTTACATCAGCAGCCTTAAATACATTTTTTCAGTGACCTCTGGCACATAATAGGGTACTTGCTTTCCTCTGCTTTTCAGTCTTAATCAGGTCTGTCAACAGGTATTATATTATACTGCTTTTATATTCCTGTCTAGTCACAATATTTTCAGCAATTAGGTGTGAAATCAAGACAAGTAAATCTGTTAGATTAAGAACATTATAGATAAAAAATGTCATGTTCCTTAATTGACATCAGCAGAGTTTCTCTACAAGCTTTGCCAAGCGATGGTGACACAAAACCTACAGATGAACCATGTCCCAGGCTGATCCCACAGTGTGGGTGATGCCTTAAGTTTTAGCTTTCATATTTTCCAGATTCTGCACTGCATTAGTATACAACTTGGAACTCCATATAAAGTGTCAGCAAGTTCTCCTCACAGTTCAGTCAGACAGAACAATCCTTTCCCAGCCCCAGAACCAAGGACACTGCTGCAGCTTCGGGCCCAAAAAGTGCAAACAACAGAGAATTGAGGAGAGCAATCTGGGAGGATGGGACTGCATAACCTGGAGCTGTGATTGGACAATTAACCCCAATGTGGAAATGGACCAAAACTTATAAAAGTGTGAAAACTCATGACCCCTCATCCATCTTGGGTCCATCTTGGGTGTAGCCCTGGCCAGGCTCTTGTACTGCCCAAGGTGCATCCTTTGAAGGCCTTTTAATAGATACCTACTTTATTCCTTTAACACTGTCTAGCCTCTGTTCCAGGCAGCCTCTCCAGGCATCATGGTGTTGTGGTTTGGCCCTGTCTGGTTTCAGACTGAAACCAAGAGACATGGGGAACAGGAAAAGGGCATGAGCCCCCACGTGCAGAGCTGCCCCAGCCCTGGCCCAGCCCAGGGAGGAGCTGGAGCTGCTGGGGAGAGCCCAGAGGAGGCTCCAGGAGGAGCAGAGGCTGGAGCAGCTCTGCTGGGAGGAAAGGCTGGCACAGCTGGCATTGTTCACCTGCAGAGGAGAAGCTCTGGGCTGACCTCAGGGTGGCCTTGCAGGGCCTGGAGGAGCTGCAGGAAACCTGGAGAGAGACAATTCCCAAGGGCTGCAGGGCCAGGAGGCAGGGAATGGCTTCCCAGGGCCAGAGGGCAGGGCTGGGTGGGATCCTGGGCAGGAATTGTTCCCTGTGAGGGTGGGCAGGCCCTGGCCCAGGGTGCCCAGAGCAGCTGGGGCTGCCCCTGGATCCCTGGCAGTGCCCAAGGCCAGGCTGGACACTGGGGCTTGGAGCAGCCTGGGACAGTGGGAGGTGTCCCTGCCACGGCAGGGGTGGGAATGGAAGGGCTTTAATGTCCCTTCCAAACCCAAGTCATTCTACAATAACATGAACAAACACAATCCCAGTTGTGACTTCTCATGAGCAGAAAGTGGCAGAAAGTGTTACTTGCGGAATAAAAAACCTTCCACTGAGTTGAGGCCCACTGCAGAATCTGTTGTTCTCTCTTTTCTGTTCTAGATCTTTATTCTCTGAAAGGAGCCAACATTCTTCCCTCAGAGAACAGAGGCCTTGTTTTGAGGAACATCACAAAATCAACTCAGAACAAGATATGCAAAGACTAAAATCCAACTCAACCAGGCAATTCTGTTCAGCATTGTTTTCTGATATAAGTGTTTTCCACTCGAGAGCAGCAAGACAGGCTTCAGAATTTCACTTTACAGAAATGAGCTTTGTCTCTTGTCACAGGAATTTCTGAGGAAGAGACTTGCAGTTGTCTACAGGGACACACAGATTTTGACCTCAGTCACTAAGTATCCCCCATAGGCTCTTTATCCTACACATAAGGGACGTGCTGCTTTTCCTCAGACAGGCAGGTAAACATAAGAAGTGCCCCAAACTGATCAGCTCTGTCATCCAATATGAATTTGAGGGCCAATGCAAAACAACTGCAGCATTAAAAAATTTCATTTTATGATCTATGCACTGCTAGATCTTCAAACTGTAGCGAGGGTAGCTTTATATAGGATGTTTAACAGGTGGAAGGCTGATTGAAGAATCTGATTTATTGTCTTTATTTACAGGCTAAGGCTATTCTACAAGCATATACATCTGTAGTCCAATAATTCAACTAAACTGCATGTCACTATTTATGTCACCCACGGTGTCAAGAAATATTTAACACCATTGATAAAAACAAAGAAAAAGCCATAAACATGGAATGTTTTCCAAATTGCAAAAAGTTTAAGTCACAGCTTTCTGTTTCTGCTGCAGATCTTTCCATTAGTTTTGTAAATTGTTTGGTTTCAGAAATGCAAGTCATTTCAATCTCTTCAGTCGTTTATGTCTGGTCTTACACAGGTCCTCCTGTAAATCACAGACAATCAATTCAAAAGGTCAGTGCTGATTAAAAGAAGTAAATCATATGTAGGGACATTTATTAGACCGCAAATTACTCTTTTAAGTCTTCTGAAGTAATATTTCTCTGGCTTATTTCAGGCACTATGAGTAAGTAAAAAAAAATAAAATAATTAATATCTGTAAGGAGGAGTTTCCCAGCAAAAGTCAAATTTTAAACATCTTACTTTGCTTCAAGCTTGGCTCTGCCAGACTAATGTTCCCTAAAACAGGTTTTAGGCAGCAGCCAAACAGAGCTATCAGAAACAAGGTGTTATTCATCTTCAGAATAAAAAAAATATTCATCTTCAGTGCTAACAAAACATAGGAGCTTCCCTTGGTCTCAAAGAGCCGAGGATTTTTCAACAGAAAAATCTGTAAAAAAAATCTATGTAGACTTAGATTTGACATTTTTTCAAGTCAAATAAAAAGAGAGCAAAAATTAATATAACTCTGTATTTCCTTAATTTGCCCACTTCCTCCTCTCCCCTCAGTTTCTGAAACTCAGAAAGTTTCATTTTCAAAATTCCTTGTTTTGCTTCTATTGCATTTTGCAGTGTTTAGGTAGATGGATAAATATTATAAGAGTTCATAGGTGGGTCCAAATGACTATGAAAATAAAATAATTTAAAATAATTTTAATTAACTAATTAATTAATTAATTGATAATTTTCATGTCTTAAAAGTATCCTAAATAAAATCCCAAAACAACCAAAATTAAGAAAGCTCTACAGAATCAAATATAAACCATGGACTTAGTGAGAGAAACATTTTGAAAGCATGGCCTAAGGTTTGCACAGTGGGGGCCTCACCAATACCCACATAACTTTAAATCTAGTAAAGCTTTGAAGTAGATTTGATATTTTCCCTGTGCTCATGCAGTGTCTCAGCTTCTGTATGTGCAAAATGGAGATATCACTCACTAAATTGCTCCTGCAGAAAAGATTTATATAGGAAAAGGGTAAAGCCTTATATGAGAGATAAATATCATTAATTGTTTGCTGCAGTACAGCAATATTCTGACTCTCCTAATTCCTAGAGAGAATTATCTGTTTCCTCCACAGTTTGCAGAGTGTGTCCTCAAAGACAGGAATAAAGAATGAGAATGCTGACTTGCTTGGCTGTGACATTTTAATATCCTTTGAACCACTGAAAGACGCTTGTGATTTATCAAAACAACATTTTCACACATCTAAAAATTCAATATTTTATACATCCAAGGAGTATCTGCACTGGTGTCTGAGGGTGATGGGGAAACAAAAAACATTAAGTCTCACCCACTGCTCTGACGTGGAGGCATCTGAAAGAGCTGAGTGTGAGAGAAACACCAGAGCTTGTGGCATGGTAGTGATTCTGGATCTTAGAATGACAGACCAGAATTAAATAATCAGTAAAGTTGGAAAAGCCCTCCCAGCCCATGGAATGCCAGCTGTGCCCGATGCCCACCTTGTCCCCAGCCCAGAGCACTCAGTGCCACCTCCAGGTGACACCTCCAGGGATGGGCACTCCAAAGCTCCCTGGGCAGCCCCTGCCAAGGCCTGAGCACCCTATCCATGGGGAAATTGCTCCTGGTGCCCACCCTGAGCCTCCCCTGGCCCAGCTTGAGGCCATTCCCTCTTATCCTGTTGCTTGTTCCCTGGGAGCAGTGGAGATGAAATACGTTGATTTAACAGAGCGGTCGGTAACAAAGTTTTGAATGAGCACAGGGCTACCAAAGGGAAATAATTTATAGAAAGAATTCATTCATTCTCCTCAGCCCCTGCCCAGCATTGCTTCCCACTTGCTCTCCCAGGAAAAACACATACACAAGGGGGGAGAAAATTTGGATAATACACTGATTTTATCCCTCCTTTCCTCTCCAGCTTTAAGTTACTGAATGCAGCAGAGAATCTGTGCTGTTTGCTCTTCCCACCCCTTTCCCTCCACAACTTCTCATTTGCAGACATTATGCAAATTCTAAAATTTCCTTAATTAGAGGGTGTGGGGTGGGGGTGATGATACCACAAATTTTATTTAAATTCAGACTTTTATTCTAACAAAAGAGGCGAATGATACTGGGAGATGGGGGAAAAAAAAAGGAAGTGGGGATTTATAATTTTTTTTTAAAGTGTGAAATGTTAGATATTCAAATCCCCAATGAAAAGGTTTGAACTGGAAAACAACTCTATTTGAATCCCCTGCTCCTCTGAGCCTGCAGCACTCATGGCTTGACCTCTCCCCTGGCGTTTCAGAAGTGGAAAGAAACATTCCCTCTTCTTTTGGGAACATATGGACACGTTTGGACCGTGTCAGAGGCAGCTGGTTGTGCTGAGACCTGGCCTAATTGCTTCTCCTCAGTGTCTCCCCAATGCTTCCAGGGTGACAGCACAGAAAACTAATGGGATTTCGAGCACAGAGTGAGGAGCACAAAGCCACTTCATCTCTGCCCACACATTTTGCCACTCTGAGCTCGATTACCATCTTCCTTCTTGTAAAAAGCCGCTTCCCAAATCATAATAAATCTAAACTACTCTTTCTTTCCCTGCTCTTTTAGTTTCCTGCTCCATTCTATTCAGATGGAATTCAGTCTTACAGCCAGCCCAGACTGCTTTGAAATTCCTGTCCATATTGGCTTGAAAGCCAGTAGGTCTTCAATGGCCTAATAGATTGTTTGTTGTTCAAATAAAAATAATTTGGAGCCAAGTTTCAACCCAGATTATTATTTTATGGGCATCTGTGAAGTCCAGAAGAGAAGAACACTGAGCAGAAGCATTAAATGATGCTCCATAATAACTGTAAAAGAGCTATTGGGTGAATTATTAGAGGGGGAAGTGTTGAACCTTCCCAATCCAGTAACCAAGTCATCCAGACACAGAATTTCCCTGTTTCTCATTAATACACCAGATTGAATCCAGTACTGACTTGTCCCTGCAACGTGTCTGAGGTTAAAAATGCCTGTGTACTCAGCTTAATAGGCTCCCATTAGGGAAATGCAAAATTAGCATTGATTTTATTTAAGAAGGGCATCCCGGATAAATTGTGTGGTTGAATGGCTACACACAAAATTTTTCTGAGCTCTGGCAATTTCTTTCCACAGAAAATCTTCTACATGGATGTGACAGAGTTTGCTAATGTCCATATGTTAATTAACTCAAAATACTTCTTCTCCCAAAAAACCAAATCAAAACAAAACAAAAAAAACTGAACAAACAAACAAACAACCCCACAAAAAACCTAAAAAAATTATCTGCTAAGACTGGTAATGGAACCAAGTATTCAATAAAAAGCCATGCAACTTCTTTATCCCAAGAAATAATTTTTTTTCTATAAAATTACATGGGTAGTTTTCAAACAGCTTTCACTTTGAAATGAAAAGAGGAAAATATGCAATTTTGAAAATATTGGAAGGAAAAGTTCTGACTTTTTCTGCATCCCTTCCAGTTTTTTATTTATTTATTTTGGCTGAAACGTAACTTTTTCAATAGGAAGACAGCATTTTTAGTCAAAATACATACACATTTTTCCTAATAAAGTAATCGGCAGCAGAGGATATCAATCCTGAGAGAGAGAAAAGAATTATGCACTTCAAACAATTAGGAGGAAGAGATTTTTGATTCTAAATGCAATTAATTTTCATTAATTAAAGCAACATGAAGGTCTGGGGGTGGTGGAGATGGAAAATTTAGGGCATTCATAAATTATGGTCCTCCGTTCCTGCGGATTCCTTCCAACAAGTTTTTATCAGCTATCAGATGTAGTGAGAAAATAAATCTAAATGAAAGCAACAAAACAAAGACAACGCATTTCATCTTCCTTTAGCTAGCTATTTTTAGCTGTTTTTTGATGACAAGCAATGTATAACTATCCCAGCTCTCCCACTGGACTTCCTCTTCTCCCTCCTCACACGGGGAGCTAAAGTCCAAGGCAACAAGGGCTGCACAAACAGAAATCTGAAGCACTGGTTTGTGGGTTTATTACTGATTATATAAAATATTCTCACCAATTTATCAAGGGTTCCAAGTTTTCTTCACACTTAATCTCTTTTATTTCATACTTTAGTACTTAGGAAGAAGCAGGAACCATGGATTCAAGGAAAGGTTAAGGTTTTAGGAGACGCTGCCTGAGGATTTGCAGCGACAAAAGTGAGGAAGTCTTGTTTCTTTGCTTTTCAGTTTCCCTCAATATAAAATGAGAGTGATCTTTCCAATTAACCAAAAAGAGGTTTGGGGCTTTTCATAAAGAAGAGAGATGCCAAAATAGGCAGAAATAAAGGCTCCCTTGATTTTCGACAGAGTTTGTGATACGGAATTTCTTTAGCACTTGAAAAATGAGTCAGCTCTAAAATGTGCTATGAATGACCATTGATAAGGCAAAGAAATCCTAATAATAAACAGAGCTCAGGCAAGAAAGGGGAAGATGCATGAAAGAAAAGGAAGGCCAAAATCCAGTGAATAACTTCTTTATCTGAAATCCCTTTTGAAAAAACACAGAGCATCTCACAAGATCTTGTTGGGCCGCTGACATTTGGAGGGGTTTTCTTCTCCTCACCCCTTCTATAAAACTGCTGAATGGCTGCTGTGACACAGCACACATTATCCCATCACTTCTTATTTATGGATACACTTTGGCTTCCCAGCCCTGAATTTGCCTTTCAGCAGGTCATAAATGTGCATTTTGAAAAGCAGATCAACTTTGCTTCTGTTGCTCTAATGGAATTTTTCCAAGAAAATTAATGTCTTATTTGTTTTCAGCACAAGGATTTCATGATGTCCAGCACACTTAGGAATTCAAAAAAACATTTAAGCAGAACAAAAACTATTATGTAGATGATCAATCCCCTTAGTCCTCTGGATTCTTCCCTAGGACTTCACCATTTAGATACAATACAAAGTTAGCATTTTTTATTTTCCAGTTTTCTTTTATCCCCACTGTTTTTTTCCTAACCTCTATACTACATCCGCAGCTGCTTCCACAATTTTTTTATTTTTAATACCTTCCTAATTATATTTCAGATAAATACACTCTAAATCAAAATATTTTCAATTCTGTTGCACATACACGTAAAAATATCAATGCTTATGGAGACTTTTGTGAAATTTGATATTGAAAATTTATTTTACAGAAATGTTTTGATTTTAGAAGACACTGAATATGAGCCATTATTTAATTGAATATATCTATATAGTTTTATTACTTTTTTCAAATCTGCAAAATATTTTGTACATTTAAAAGATGGGTTTTAATACTGTCTAGTTGTGTGTACCCACATGGCAATTTTTAGCATTTCAGTTGCTTCCATTTTTCCTTTTTCATATCAGAAATACCTTTTAGGTTTTAAACAAATATATTTTAGTCAATGTTCTGTGACAAACAATTTTAGATTCGATGAGAAAATGGAGTACCTGGAAGGATTCTCAGTGCTCAGTAAAGAAAATGCATTCTTGGAGGCACAAAACAAATGTGAGTCTGAAAGAACACAAGGAAATATTTCTTCCATCATTTTATCACTCAAGTATTGCCTGGAGGATCAGTTGCAAGACAAATATCAGAAGAAAAAAGATGTTACTTTCCTATGGTTTATGTCTCTCTAAAGAATAAAATGTGGGTTTACTAAACAATGGTATTTAACCAGCAGGATGTTTTACAAAAGCAGAGTGGGAAAAAAAAATTAAAATCTCTGCCTCCTCTAGAAAACAATAATCTATTTCTTTCCTTGTTAGTTCAAAAATTAAAAAATCACCTCCACAGCTGGATGCAATGTATTTTCTGAGTGTGTCAGGAGTTTGATTCTCTGTTTTAATGGAGAAGGACGGGAAAACCTTTAGGAAAAAAAAAAATATATTCCCTAGACATGCAATTGGAAAACAAGAGTGCTGTATGTCAGATGGAATATGTAATCCCTGAACAGAGCCTGCCCTGACCTTCCACAAGTAGCAAGGCAATTGTTCTTGGGGATTTTGTGAGTATCAGTGTCTATTTGCAAAGAAAGCTGTGGATGAAAGAGGAAAATTAATTTGAATTTGCAGTGAAAGTGAGCATCCAGTACTGGGCTGAACCCCAGCTGGAAGAGAGCCAGTCTTGAAGCCCGTGCAGGGATCCAAGGAGACATCCCTGGCATGGTGCAGGACCAAGCTCTGCAGCTGGAGAGCAGAGCTGGGCACAGAGGAGGGACCTCTGCATCATCTGCAGCAGAAACAAAGATTTAAAGTGAGGTATTCACTCCCCCTTCCTCTCTTGCCGCCAGCCCAGAAGCTGCAGCAGTAAAACACTCGAGTTTTGCATGGGGAAGTTGTAGAGTACAATCCCTCCAGGGCACTGCAATGAGAGATAAATCCTTCGGAGGAGGAGGAGAGAATGAAACCAGAGCACAGAGCTGAAACCTCAGAGATACACACGGGACGCGCCTCTGAATTCTCGGTTCCATACATCCCTCCCAAGCATGTCCCCCGTGTCAAATTACTCCCTCGGGCTGCCTGCCGAGGCTGTCCAGCTTCAGGGAGCAGGGTGTGGAACGCTCCCCCTTGGCAGAGGTGCTCAGTGGCCACATCTGCCCGTGAGGCAGAGCTGGGCATCCCCCAGGGAGGAAGAGCTGGCCCAGGGCTCCTTCCCCAGCCCCGCTGCCGCAGAAGGGCTCACAGGGGTGTCCCCTCCCCGGCAGCACTGGCATGAATCTTTAACTCCCCTGTTCACCCAGGCAGCAGCGGCTTTCAGTCCAATTCACTGCACAAGATGTGCAATCCTGGAGGTGAAATCCCAGGATTAATTCACACTGAGAGCACACAACAGTGAGACAAGTGACAGGGCGGACAGAGAGGAAGAAAAGGGGAATTTCTGTAATCAAAACAGAATTGGTTACTTGAAAATGAGCAGTGGGTAATCCATGAAGATACCCAAACAAACACAGAGCCATTCAGATGGCAACAGGGAAAGGCAAACCTGCAGGCACAGGAAAGGACACAATGAGGTAGGAGAGAATAAGTTGCCATAGACATATACCTACAGCCTTCATTTCATGCACCCATAATTCTCCCTGGCAGCTGCATGATTAATTCAAAGATTTATTGATTTTTTTTGCCTTGCTCAATCCTGTTGACCTGCTTTTGTTGACAGGTCTCTGTGGATCACACTCCTCTGGCAGCTGAAAGCGTTGGCATCACGTCGGTCTCCAATGGCCCACAGGAAACATTTCAACTCATTCGACACCACCGGCTCGAGTGCATGGCAAGAACGTGCAGGACTTATTTTAAACACACAAAAAAACCCCATACAAACAAATAAACAAACAAGCGAACAAAAACATGGAAAAAAAATAAACTGGTAGGCTACTTTTGCTGTGAAAAAAATACCTGTAATTGCAATTACAATGCAATTTTGTTGGTGGTAGAGAACATCTAAACAGTTTAATCTTTTTTCTGTACTCTCACTCTTGTAAAAATAATTTACTGGCTTTAAGTTTTCTAGGTATTTTTGGCACAGCAACTGCTCACAACATAAAATGTTTAGCCTTTGTATCTACCACCTTTCTGAAGCAGGACAGAGCATCTGCCCCAGCACAGCTTGAGCTCACGCACCAGATCACAGGCTTTAAAAATTCACTTGATTCTGACTAAAAGGTCACCTGGCCTCCATCATAACCTTCCTCCAAAGGGAAAACACACATGCAATTAAAATGTGGCTTTACAGATCAGCAGCCCAGGTACAACGCTGATGTCACAGCAAATGAAACAAAGCCCTGCCAGATAGGCACCTCCAAGTCCTTCTAATGAGTCATTCTTCTAATGAGCCTTTCAATTAAAATTGGACTCTTGACAGGGAGGGCAAACCAAATGAGCTTCAGTAAGAACATCTACAGCCCTAAAAAATTGTGGACTTATCAGCTTAGTAGCACTGTGCTCCACAATGATGTTTTAATTGAAATAATTTACCTGGTATAACACACAACGATAGAATATTCTGTTTCTGTTTGTTGGGTTTTTTTCAGATGTCACCTGTAGATATCTCTTTGGATGTATTGAAAATAACCTAAAATTAACAGCTGGTGGCAGTTTTGCCATTCTGCTCCCCTCAGAGTGCAGCTAAACCACGGCCACAGTCAGAAAGGATTCCCAGCAGCGAGGCACACACTCATTAAAATGAATCTCATGCATCAATTTTGTCCCCTCACATCAAAGCTGTCAGAGCTCGTTGGTGTTTGCTCAGGTTAGGCTGGGTTTTGATGGGAAACCTCAAGCACAGAGTGCTTAATGTGGTCATCTACTTATCCACTGCTGCTCAGGAAGGTGACAAGATCACAAGCTACTGGCAGGGGAGATTTATAAGGAAGAAAACAATGCTACAATCGCTATTTCAAAAAGCAAAAATGATAATAAATCATGAAACAGGACCTAAAACCAGCACACTGATTCATCAAAGCATGTCCCTGCTTGTAGAATTTTGATACCAGATCTGACAGCACTGAGCTTTGCTGTCTATAAAATCAGACACCCCCACCCCAAATCCTGCAATTAAACCACAGTGATAAAAATATTGCCTTAAGTATTCAAGAAAATATCTATGAACCAAAAAGCTGCCTGAAGAATGGTAAACCAAGAGCAAAGACAAAATGGAAGAATGTTGAGTGAGCACCTGGGAAGTTAGCAGTCAGTCTGCTCTTTTTTCACCTTTAATAAAGAGCTGGTAAACATTGAGTTCATTTAAATGCAGGCCATATTTATTTGAAGTTTCTGCAAGCCCCAGAGAGAATTAATATTACAGAAACCGTGGGGGCTAGAAAAAGCTAGCCAGGTGATAAAATGGGATTCACCCAGGAAAATGAAAAAAATTTCAAGCACATCTGCAGAGAAAATAATGTGACACAGATATTTNATATATATATATGTATACACACACTGATGGATACAGAGGTGAAAAGGGAAAGGCATAAATCAGAAAAAAACAAATATTTGAAGCTTTTACCCAGAAGCAACTTGCAATCCTTTCTCTCTCTGTTTAATTCTCACGAAGGCA
>WAAG01075474.1:90269-102749 GCA_013390105.1 Tichodroma muraria | reverse complement strand
TAACAAGGTGGTAAAACAGAACAGTTTGGGCATCAGATTGGATAATATTATACATGGTCCAACAGAGCCTCAGGCCCATGGAAAGATGTGATAAGTGCCCATATNGGGGTTGTTTGGTTTGGGTTTTTTATTTTGGTTTGTTTTAAAGTGAGAAAAGGGAAATGAAGGGCTGTCCAAAACTCAGCAGCAACCGAGGGGAAAGAAAAATCATGATACACTTTTCTCCTAGACACGTTTCATTACTGAAATGTCAAAGCCACTGCTACTATTTGTGAATCTCATTAGAATTAAAATATCTGGATATGGTGAGACAGGGCAAATTTTGCCTGTCTGGATTTTAACCACCACGACACCCCACTCAAAGATATTTTTCTCCTCCATCTCTCACAAACAGCCACCAATGTTCTCTGCCCTGAGGCCAGCCAAAATGTCCAGGCAAACTGAGGAAAATCCACAAGTTCCCTCTACCGGGAAATACCAGTCTCTGTGATGCTAACACCTCCATTTCACTTCCCTGTGCTGATTAAATGATCAAAAACCACTCCTGGGCTACAACCACATTGCTCCCTTTCCTCTGTGAAAAGGAAAAAAAGTGATTTTTTGGCATGTGGATCAGATGCTTTCCATCTTCATCCCCTCAAGTGGCTCCCAACTCCTGACTCCCACAAGGCTGCTGAAATCCTTGCATCCAATGCTACCCAGACCAGAGACATAACTTTAAAATGATTCACCTGATCAAAATACTCCGATGTAATGGAATAGGAAGCAAAAAACGGAGCCAAGAGATGACAGAGGAATCGTTTGGGTTGGAAAAGACCTCTAAGATCACTGTGTCCAACCATTACTCCATCTCCCTAAGTACCACATTCACGTGTGTTTTCAGCACAGCCAGGGATGGCAATTCCACCACTTCCCTGAGCAGTCTGTTCTGGTCACCCTTCCAATGAAGAAATTTTTCCCGATATCCAACCCAAACCTCCCCTGGCACATCTTGAGGCCATTTCCTCTTGTCCTATTGCTTGTTACTTGCAATTTCCTTCAGTGAACAATTTGAAATACATGGCCTCACTCACTTACAATTTTAGTTCACGAGACAGAGGAAAGAGTGCAAACTGTTTGCACAAGCAGAAAGTGCTAATTTTTTACCACCTCCACTTTCTAGTGCTATAAGACACTGTCCTCCTAAAAGAGCAGAGCTCTCAGGAAAAACATGTAAAACTAGACATTTCTTAAATAATGCAGTGAATAATTTTTTTCCTAGGTCCCTCAGGAAAATAACCTTGCTGAAAGGGAAAGTCAGGAAGGAATGTATTGTGTTTAGAGATGGGCAAGTGCACTTTACAGGTTTTCGGGAAGCTCAGAAAACACATTACTGCAACAGCAAACCTGCAGCCTGACCTGAGCGTGGTTGAATGCTCCCATCAGCTTCCCAGGGAGTCAAGGAAGTTCAGCAGATGGAGAGATTTGCCTGCTGTACTTTCTGAGTGCTGATACAACTTTGAAGAGAGGAATTAAACCTCACTGACACGTTTTTGGTAGAAGGTAGTTCACATGCAGATTTATTAAATTTTATATATGTTACTAATATTTAATCATAAAAAAACCCCAATTAATCTTTGTCTCACTGCACCTGCAACCAGAAGAAATCTTGCATGTAGAGCATTCAGATCCATAGCTTAAATATATGTTGAATGCTTGATTTTTGGCAGCTATGGTTAAGCACTGACATCAAAGCAAAGCAAGAAACATCATTGCTCATCTCTACTAGACCCAGCCTCAGTCAAACGGCTGGACTTAGGCTGTCCTAAGTCTAACCCTAATTGTCCTAAGACTGACCTGTGGTCACCAGCAGTAGTCTAGTTCTGATCACAGGGCTTCACACAGGACCACTCTCCATAAAGGGTTTGTTTCTTCTTGCACTATGTACAAACCTCGCGGCTGAAAAAACAGCTCTGTGCAAACTGAGCCGCTGCTGTAATCTCCAAACCCCAGCAGAGCCCAAAACTGCAGTGCTGTGTTTCAGATGTCACCACGTGATAACTCCTGGCAAACACTGCCTGCTTACTGCCAACCACAGCAGTTCAGAAAAGCCCTTTGTGCAGAAAGAGATCCGAGAGCCCCTGAGCCTTTCAAAGACGAGGCTTGAGGAACCGCGTGTAAATAAATAATGCAGTTCATTACGCCAAATGTAGGTCAGTGTACATCAGTGACACTTCTCAAGCTGTGGTCCAGTGTGACTAATTCCTGGCTGATGGAAGGAGGCTGGCTCGAAGGCTCATCAGTTGTCACCAGCGCTTCAGTCACAGCCCTTCAGGGAAGCATGTTCCGTCCATGCTCACCCACCTTTCCTCAGAGCTGCTGTTCTTCCAGTGCACACTCAAATATGGCATTGGGCATAGTTGGTATTATCTGTCTCTCCCCTTTTCTACTTTGTTGGGTTTTTTTTAAGCAGTCACAGTCCATGTATAAATCAGAGAGATTCTTGCATGGTTTGTGTCATTAGACAGGAAAATGGGGATTCAGAAAGGTCAGGGCACAAACGTACTCATGATCCTGCTCTTGGCACCGTTCAGAAACACAGGAAAACTCAAAATCCCTTGCAGTTATCAAGATCAGGGTAGGAGGCATTCCAAACAGAAATACAGAGTGCAGTGACAGACCCAAGTTAAATCTTCAGTCCTGTTCACATCCGTTCTTCATTCTGCTGGTCTCTCTTTGCTGATCCCTTACACTGACCCTCATTTCCCGTAATCCCTTTCTGCCCTCCTTCCCCTATAACCACACCCATCCTTTGATCTCTCTGCCAAGAGATGACATGAGATAACATAATTAATACATGGGTGGGCTTTGCTGATTGTGCTTTCACCCAGGCACAGCACAGTCAGCAGTTATTTCACTTTCCCTTCTAGTCCAGCTTCATAGTTCTGTGTGTGAAGACGAAACAAGCCAAGCACTTGACTCTCCTCTGTCTTGCAGTTGCTCAACAGGAGCAGAAGCACAGTCTGTGCTGTGGCACTTTCCTATACTTTCCTATAGTCCCTTGGGTTTATTTCTTTATTTTATTTTTTTATTTTTTATTTTTTTGGCTGTTATTACAAAAATACACTTTGCTGAGCTCTTTGGTCCTGTAGGGCTTAGCCTGCTTTCAATGGTCACAAGGTCATCACAAAGCTGATTCCAAAAGTCTCTTTGGAAATGGTTTGTGAAGGAAAGCAGGAAGAGGGAAAGGAAGTTTGACTTTTGAACAAGCCATGTGCAGCTCTCCATCAGATATTCTAGGGTGATTTTAGGATGAACACAATAGTCTAGGCTGATTTAAGTTTTTATGTTTAGAGCCATTAATGAAAACATGTAGGATTTGGTTATGGGTACAAGAGCAAACTGCACAGCCTTGCTCTCCCTATTATAATTCTAATGAATTTCAGACTCGGTTTCAAGTTAACTGACAATGCAAAATTCTTCAGAAAAGAAGGATTTTAAGAAAAGAGACCCTGTAGCTGCAGCTGCAGAGCTTGGTACAGCAGCTACCTGTACTTTGTGAGCCCTTTGAGACTTCTCAGAGTTGCTATCAATCCTTAATTTTGCTGACACTTCAGAGCTTATCAGACACCACTGCAAAGCTTGATTGATTGTTAAACAGCTGTATCCACTGGAGAGAGCTAAATGTGCCATCTCACCATTATTACTCAAAATGGAGTTTTCTGACATGAAAAGATTTCTCTGCCTTTGACATTGGAGCTCAGTGTTTTCTGTTTTTCCTCAAAATGGATTCATCCAAATAATTGGTTTTGCCTTGTTTCAAAAATCTTTTTTCTTGCTACCTTTGCCCCAAGAGGAGATCCTGTAAAAGCTTTTTGGCCTCAGATCTGCCGTCACATCAAAAGAGAAAGTGTAGGAGCAAAACCTCAGTTTTGGAACTGTTCCCTAAAAGACAGACAAGCTCCTGCACACCCTTCCAGGCTGCAGCTGTCCTTGCACATGGAAACTACACAGAAATTGGTATTTCTGGCTCCAAACATGGGCACCTTCCCCTTTATTGAACATGGAGGGTGGTTTATTTGGATACTCCTTGGAAACACTCTGGTAATAGGTCTTAATACGTTTCAACTCCCAATTACTTTACAATAACCTGGAGGCATGACATAAAATTGCAGCCAGGAAACAGAAGATGCTCTTGCCCAGCTATATTTATTAAACACTTTGATTACTGTGGACATCACTGTGCTCCCTGAAAACCAAATAATACAGGTATGCCCAGAAGAGCACACTGTGGCAAGACCAAAAACATTGTACAGTTTTAATCAAGCAACACCCTTCTAAAACACTCTTTCTAAAAAGGCAGGATATTTTCACCCTATAAAAACATTGTGCTTTTTAAGTTAATTTTTGTGTTGTTTTTTGTTTTTAATATTGCATTGCAAAAAAAAAAAAAACAATAGAAAGCTGGTAACTACAATAATGATTGCTGAAATAAAGGATTCTGATACATCTTGCATCTCCAGATCTCTCTGTCCTTGTAGTCAGAATGGGATTATAGATAGACAGGTATATGAAATAATTACTCTAGGCTGCTGTTTTAAGACCAGCATAGGGGTTTAAGTCCTTCAGAAAAGAAAATAAATCTTCTCTGGTTTCTGGTTGAAATGGTTATATCATCTCAGTGGAAATGAAAGAATCCCAGAATGGTTTGGGTTGGAGGGGATCTAAAAGTTCACCCAGTGCCAGCCCCGCCATGGGCAGGGTCACCTCCCACTGTCCCAGGCTGCTCCAAGCCCCAGTGTCCAACCTGGCCTTGGGCACTGCCAGGGATCCACGGGCAGCCATAGCTGCTCTGAGAAATCTGTTCTAAGCCCTCACCACCCTCACAGTAAAGAATTTCTCCCTAATACCCAATCTAAACCTGCTCTCTGACAATTTGAAGCCATTCTCCTTTGTCCTGTCAATCCACTCCTTGTGAGAAGTCTCTCCCCATCTTTCTTGTCAGCTCCCTTCAGAAAATGTTCTCATCTTTATCCTCTGCACTCATACACTTTTCTCTTTGCTTTTACTTTTTGAGTAAATACTACCTTTTTTTCCCCCCACAAAAACCTTGGCCTCTTCAAACCATGATAAGCATCACTCTCAAATATATTCATATCTCTCCTTGTATTCTTTCCTTTCACAGTAGAAGATTCCTTAAGCTGGCTCTCATTTTTGAAGATGTTAATAAATAACCAATAAATCAGTTATTTAGAAGAAAAAAAACCAAGAAAATAAATGAGAACTTGATATTTTCCAATATTTAATAGCTTCCAATACTTTTCTGTGTGCAAGACCAAAAAAACTGGTCTTAAAAAAAACCTAATAAATGGTAATGCACTAAAATACACTAAAAAATACAATAAATGGCATCTGTTCTAATGAACTATGTTTTATTTTCATTTAAATTCACAATTTCAGAACTGAGAGTTTGTGAGATAGTAAGAAACTTGTTAAAGTTTGTAATAGATTTTTAGTTATTGTAGCCTTGTCAACCATTGTCAGAGGGTGCATTAAGGAAAAAGAAAAATTTAGATTTAGATCCATATAGTTAAATGTTATTACACATTTTCATCCCCCCAAATTTGGGATTAAAACCAATATAAGCTAATAAAAAATAAATTATCAGTATGTGGCAGCCATGATATTTTGAAGAACTGTCGTATTTTTTTTCCTAAAGAGGAGATTACAGAGACCTGGGTATCCCCTACTCCTGATTCCAGGGTGAAGGTAGGGTTGAGCCACTCTCAGATATCACAGAGGTAGAAGGAACTAATGCTGAAGTCATAGAAAAAAAACAAACAGATTGTGTCCTCCCAGCCTGTGTTTCCAGAGAAAACCTGCGTATTCACTTATAACACAGAATGAATGAACTTAGAAAAAAAAATAAGGTGGTTAATCATCAAGAAATTAACATTCTTTTCCTGCAGCCAATACTCACACGCACAGATGTTCACGCACCACGCAGCAGATTATTTTAAGATGAAGCAAAACAAACACATCCATCCACTGTCGCGTTAAATAGTTGTGATCATAGTTCAGAGAACCTTAAGCATAATTCTGCATCAATATATACAGAATGATGGGAAGCTCGTTTTTGCATTTAGATACAGCTCTGCCCTGTGTTGGCTGAAGTGCTGGTGAGTCCAGCAATTCAGATATTACAGACCTCTTTGTGCAAACACACCCAGCTGCAGCTGCTCAATCACAAAAATATATGATACTATCAAAATCCAAGAGCATAATGAGGAAGTGAATTTACCAAGCTTAAACAGTACACTAGCACCATAGAACAACTGATCATCAATTAAATGGTTGTTAAATATCTACCAAATGCTTAGGAAGTTCTTTGAATCATAATTTTTGAAAAAAAAAATTTCAAGGTGATGTCAGGAATCAGTAAAACATGGAGAGAAATTAAATCTATAATATGAGCAATATAGAGACACAGGTATTGCCATCAATGACACAATTTGTCAGAAAATAAAAATTATTAATATACTGAGGAGAGGTACAGAAACATTTCCACACACTTGAGCATCATAAACACAAATATATTCCTGAGTAGACACTGCAACATTTAACTCAAACTATTTCTGCACAGCCTTGGAACAATACATTTCCAATTTCTGCACACATAAATCATTTGTATGTGTAACAACAGCTGCACCCTGCATTATATAAAATTCATATATGTACTACACTGAAAATATTTCTCCTACCTATTCATTCTCCCATGAATTTCTTACAGCATTTATGCTTTAAAATGTTAGATTTCTTTGCCCAAATTCCCGAACAATGCCTCACATTTTCTCCCTCTGTCAGTAAATAGATTAATGCACATAACTGCTTTAGTACAGATTGTTTCACTTCAATATGTTCAGCTTATGGCAGTGATTAAGCCTCCTCTGTTATCTTTGACGATATTTGGGATTAAAATGCTATGAAACTATAGACACTGATTGCATACCTCATTTAAGCATAACCAAACTAATTTAGACTCAGGATTTCTTCTAATCCATGAGTAACATCACTACTAAAACCAGTTACAACCCAGCACATGTTTATGACACTGAAATTTCTTTGGCATGCAGGAGTTCTTTATCAAAGTTAAAATGCAAACCCACTGCCACAGCACCAAAAAGCTGGTTTTATGTCTGGTATAAAACAAAAAAAATGTTTTTTTCCCCTCAAGCAAGCTAGCAAAGCAGGGCTGTCTGAAGCCTTCATGTCACACACACATACAGAGTCACAGGGATTCAGCAACACTGAAGTGAAATACATTACTGGGAGGATGACATCCCACTCAGTTATAATTGAACCAAAGTAAACATCAGGCATTCTGAAAGGGGGGTAAAAAGAAACAGGAAACATCTCTGCCATTGCCAGCTGGGGAAGAAAAAAAAAAAAAAGCCATAAGAGCCTACCTGAGACAAGCGAGACTGTGTCTTTCTCCCATGAGACAACAGTGATGTATGCCTCCACAGAGGAGGGGATAATGCACTTGAACACTGCTACATTGCCTCTCATGGCTTTCTGGTCCTCCACACGGACTGTATAGGGTTCCCGTAAAACTGCAGGGACAAGAGGAGGGTTTGTTAAACAAGCTGCGGCCCCACACCCCACCCGCTTCCCGGGATAGCCCTGCAAAGTGCCCCCCAGAATCAGGCTGCCAGCTCCTGTGGCAGTGAATGACACACACTCACAAGGCTGATTGCAAGTTGATGCAAAAGCATTCCCAGATCTTTTTGTTTGCTCAAAATCTGCATCTCTTACTCTGTGTTCTTTCCTCACCTAATTCCGGGAGGCTCGGGTAGGAACTGCATATTTATGTGGGTAAATGATGTTATGTTTTATGCTACTTGTGCAGTTTCCCCAGCCACATTTTCCTTCTCAAAGGGTTTTCTGCTCTATCAAAGAGCACAGAGGCATATGCAGGTGCTGTGTGTGAATTAGACATCCAGAGGGGAGAAGAGAAGGTCAGTGTCATTTAGGATTTTGAAGAAGTGAGAACCTAAGGAGAAAATCGATGGAGGTAACTGAGAGAAAAGAAGAAATGTGTGTCAGAAGCACAGAGAAATGAGAGTAAGAGGAGAGTTACATTTGATTGACCAGCCTTGAAAGAAATACGCTAATGGGAAAAAAAAAACAAAACAGAAACAAAGCCACAATTGTATTAAACAAAACCACGTTATAATAAAATCCAACATGATTCAAAAAATGTTTAGAATCAGCATAGTATTTGTCTTGTGTCTGGAAGAATTAATTTAATGGAAAAAGAGAAAAAAAGGACAACTGGATGGACAAGGAGGATAAAAGCACAACTGGAAAAACCATTCCCACCACACCAAACTAATATTGCTGGGATGAGATGAAGTTGCACTGGGTAAGAGAATGGGAAGAAGGCAAATCCTGGAATAATTCCATGAAGAGTGAGGGATGAGCATTTCTGTGAGGAAGAGTTGATGGAGAATGTGGCAGAGCAGAGCAGAGAGAGATGTTGTCATTCCCAGCAAGTGAATGGGTGAGACAGGACACGCGAGAACAGCACAGACTCCATGGGAACACAAGGTCAAGGTGAGAAAAAAAGGAATCACCACAGCCAAAGCGAACCATTTCAATGAGAACAGGGGTGAAATTGGAAATTTCCTTGTGCCTGAGAGCTGCGTCTGCCTGAGGGTAAAAGTTATTGGGAAGAACAACACTGCTGAGCTGCCACGTTACAGGGACATTTCTTGCTCACGTTTCTTGTCGACAAACACAGACCAAGCTCTTATACAAATACATTTAGTCCCACTGACTCGAGCTGGAAAGTCAGTGAATTCTTTTCAGTTTACAAAAGTGTTCCTAAACACCAGGAGCATTGGAATTTCTAAATATCTGCCCCACATAGGATGTATTTCAAGAAATAAAAGGCAGAGTAATGAAATGTAACCACAGTCTTCAAAATGCGAACAGCATCAAATGTTCAGGTCCATTGCTACCATTGCAAAAAATAAGATTGAAGTTGTCCATCCCAGACATTGCTATAGCAATATAACTTTTAGAAGCCCTAACCAAAAATAAAAAGTTTAATTAAAAATGAAACATCTTTTTTAAAAGGAAAAAATATCAATTTTCTGTTACAAGATAGAAACACTGCTAGTTTTTAAATAGTCAACAATTGATTTCTAATTGAAGGTTAGGATTCTTAAATTGATATTATAAGCATCTTTAATGCAGTGACTTTACAGAGTTGGTTGCCCTGTGGTGAATAAGTCCCCTAATGCTGCCCTACACCCAGGGAATGGCACATGGATCATCTTAATGAGGCTGATTTGTGTCTATGCTCTTGCTCCAGCCATCATTCCCAGGAAAGGCAGCAATATCCCAACTCACTGCTGAAGGTATTTGTACTTTTCAGAACACTTGGCCACTTTGAAAATATGCCCAACTGATCTTGTCAATAAAATCTGACACAGAAACCATGTAGGCCACAAAAACTGAAAAGAATTTTATTCATTTCCTTGCTTAAAAAAATTTACATTATTGTGATTTATGAGGCTCCTCAGCTATTTCCAGATCATAGTTTTGACAGTTTCCGTGAATAAATTGCTGATTTTTACTTTTTCTATTTATTTTTTTTTAATCCCAAGTCCCTAGGTCATTAATTTATAGGAGAATGTCAGCCTTTGCTAAAGAAAAAAAAAAAATAGACTTGCCACTGCTATGACTGCACAGGAGAGCTTAAAGATAAAATGGAGACTTTTACTCCCATGTGGGATTGGCATGCAAGAGGATTAGGTTTGGGTGTCCAGGTGTGGGGGTTATGATTTTTGGGAGGAGTTTGGGAATGTTTGTTGCACTATATCCAAAATTACATGCAAAACTACAATTACAATTATCTGTGAGCTGGAGAAGTTGTATCTGCTGCCCATATTCCTGGGAAAAGAGTAAATGAGCTCCAGACTTTCTCAAGCTGATTCTGAGAATGGGCAGAACCATATTAGTCTTTGTGCTATGACCAGATTATCTATTGATTTCTTCTGCATTCTTAGGAAACCAAGATTCCAATTGCTTCCAATTGCTGTTGGAGTGCATTGGAAGGAGCAAATTAGAAAAAACAACACCAAAACAAAACACCCAAAATCACGTTAATTAATGCAGTCTGAAACATTTTTCAGATTTCACATGAACAGAAAAAATTTGCAAGCACCACGTAAAGAAATGAAGTTTCTTATTTCAAATTTGAGCAACCCGGGGTTTATCACCTGAGCATAAAATACGCTTGACTGCCATGCACAGGAGACTCTCCAAATTCTGTTTTCCTGCGATCGAGGGGTTGCACAAGCCCTTGGAGAAGAGGCTCACTGCTAGCTGTGGTGTGTCATGGGGCACAAGGACAGCTCTGACACACAGCATCAGCTCATGTGAAGGAAGGGAACTCATTTAACTCATTATCCAAACCTCAGGTTAAATGAGAAATTGAGCTAAATGGAGAAATGAGTGGAAATGGGGTGAAAGGTTAAAAAGGGAAGGAAAAGAGGTGAAGGGGGAATTTCTGACTTGGCAAAAAAAAAAAGGAGTTGTTAAATTCTGAGCCAAGCTCCTACACTACCAACTGTAAAGTCCTTTTTTAAGGCCCCTTTTTTATTTGCAAGGTTCATTTCTCAAGCAGAGGGAGAAGTCTTGTTTTAGAGTTCCACGGATGAATGTTTTACACCTAAAGGAACACCAGTTCAGAACCTTAGCCAGGAACACTGCAAGTTTTAGCCTCCTTTGTATCACCACACTAGTTTATCTAAGAAATGTAAAAATTGGAAAGCAATTCTGGAAAAAATATATTGCCCGAAAGATGCTTGAAATGGAGACACAGTAACAAATTCAGAAAAGACAAAAATAAGTGTTATATTGTCTCTAAATATAATTCTATCAGACAACTCACCCTCAAATCCATGACAGTAAAAGCAAAAGTTCTAAAAACAGAACGGAGTTTCAAACATAAAGCTGGTTACAATGTGTTCATATGAATCTTTGATTTTCAAACACTTTTTTTTTATGGACAACTAAATAATTACATAAGAAGCATAGACCATCATAGAACTCCCCATATATGTAACATGATAACTTGCTTCTACTGGATGCATCTTGTGCAAGAAAACCCACTTTCCTAGACTAAAATTTTAATGAGAATTGAATTTCATGGAAACCTGGTTTTTATTCTTGCTTCCCAGCTGCTTACAAACTACAGATCTCTGAGTGTTAACTTACTGTTAAGAAGAAGAGAAGGCATTTTATTATTTAAACAGAAAGTCTCAGGCAAATCTACTTGTTAACTGCTCAGTTTTTTCCCTGTGAAACTCCTGTGAGGACAAATGTCCAGAGGAAAGTTTTTTCTCTTCTGAGAAAAGCCAAGCATAGCTCCACCAACAATAAAGAGCTTCCAAGTATTTGCATTTGCCAAGGGTCAGCTCCCAGACAATTTTTTTTGTTTGTTTGTATATTTTAATTAACTGAAGTGGACAGACCAAAATCTTCAAAAGCTGTGCAATCATGTGCTTGTGTGTTGTAACAAGAGACCTGATTTTGATCCCCCTGTAATTCCCCACTGGCTGACCCAGTCAGTACAGAAAACAGATGCAAAACCATTCTGCTCATTTGCATGTTTCAACTTAAAGGGAAAGCACTGCCCGTGGACCCACATCAGCTGCTGAATCATTGCAGGGGACACAAACTTCTGTCTCAAAAGAGAGCACAAGGACAACAAACAAAAGAGGAGAGGTGTGATTTTAGACCAAACATTCCTCTTCTCTTCCAGCCCGTGTACAAAATCCATCTTTTTCTCACACGGTTCTTTAATGTGCAAGCATTGTTTGGTTGTTGATTTGATTATCAGTTCGGTTCTCCTTATATTTGTGCTCAGCTGATCTTTGGAAAACTAACTTTTCAGCACCAAAATAATTCAAACTGGGGAGGAGAGGAGAGGAAAGAATTCACGATATTACTTAATATAGTTAAGAGTTTAGATGTTACACTTCTGGCCAACCTCCCTTGATTGATATCTGCTAAGAGCTGCTACTCTCTGAAACACCCAAGTTCCCTCCCTCCCTCCCTTATCCCATCCCAACCCAATAAAAGACTCTACTTACCAGCCTTAATGTGAACATCCTGACTCCTGATTTTCCCTGAAGGATTTTCAGCTGTGCAATAGTAAGTGTTATCATGGATTAAGTTATTAAAGCTTGAAGGAGGGAAGGGGAAAATTTGGAGAGTGCCATTGGGGTGGACGTGGCGGATCCCTGGGACATCGTAGATCTCCTCGCCCGTCGCTAGGTACCATCTGAGCGTCACCGGGGGGATCCCCGCTGCTGGACAGGGGACCAGAGTCCCTGTGGTGCTAGCAAACACTACCTCTTGCAGAGATGCATTGACAAAATAGAGACTGGCGTGTAGCTCCTCACTGAGAACTGCAAGACAAAAAGG